>JAHWFP010099244.1:0-16087 GCA_023313725.1 Lithobius niger | reverse complement strand
CAAAATGCTGCACCAAAATAGTTCAAGCTTCTGCTAAAACTTAAGAATTTTCGACAACACTTTTACTAGTTGTCTTCCTTAGGCAACAGTCTAAGAGACTTGCACCATCTAGTCCACACTTCAGCACTCCACCACCACAAATAACTTTTCTGCTATTGACAGTCCAACTTCCTCCCAATCACAGCTGGCTTGAGTCAGCTCGCAGTGCTGCTTGCTTTGCTTACATCCAGCTTCAGAACGTAGCTGTTCCTAGCTGATGGTGGATTAGGGAGAAAGTTCTGCCGTCATGCTTAGAGTTTTTCTGTCAAACCAGGTGTAATCATTTTCCAAGTATGTTTGTAGGCCGGCTTCTGTACATTCATAAGCTTGACCGACTCACTGTTCATGGCAGTGATGGATGGCCATAGACTTCCAAGGCATGTAGGTGTGCCTCCGTGCTTGTATCTGACTTAGCATGATTTTTGTATTCTTCCAGTCCATCTGATGTTGGGTCTTTTACGATAAAATGGAATGCTGTTTTTGATATCCGGAACTTTGTTGGCCTTCAGATGCTCTTTGACTCTTGACACAAACCTGCTTTTTTCGTTTCTCCGACATAACCTGCCGCCAATTCACCGCAGAGGATCCAATACACGACATCCCTTGGTGTTGGTCAATTTTTCCACCAACCAGTTTTGCGTTTTCGTCCATCTTCTCTTCCACCTCACTTTCTGAGCCTACTTCCGCCTCTTCTTCCATGTTCCTAGTATTTTTCGCCTTGGACATAGAAGAGAAGGCGGAAGTTGGAGTGGAAACGGAAGAGATAGACAAAGACGCAAACAGTTGGTGAAAAATTGCCCATTGCCTGGGGAGCCATGTATTGGATTGGATCCCTGCAGTGATTTACCCCAGCGTTACATCGGAGGAACCTAAATGCAAGTTTGCGTCGAGAGTTAGGACTCTTGTGACGGCCACCGAAGTTTACGATACCAAAAATTGTGTCCTACTTCATTGTAAAAAAAGAAAAAAATCATTGGATAGATTAAAAGAGTGCAAAAATGATCCTTAAGTCAGACACATGCTAGGAGGCACACCTACATACATATTTGGAAAATGATTACACCTGGTTTAATGGAAACACTCGAAGCTACATGGTAGAACTTTCTTTCTCTCTATTCCGCCTCCAGCTAGGAAGGAGGATCTAGAAGAAGATTGTCTGAATTAGGGATGTGCGATACTCGAAAAATTCGAGCCGAGCCGAGTATGAAACTTGTACTCGAACTCGGCTCGCTGCTCGCGTCCATACTCGAAAAACTCGAATCCGGCGAAAATGCAATAACTTCGTCAATTTTTGACCGAATTTGACATTCCAATATACCAAATCGATCGTCTCGACGAGAGCTTTCCAGTGGTGCAGATTAAAAGTCAATAATAGAAATCATTTTCAAGTTATACCCTTAAAAATGGAAAACCATGACCCACACAGTCAGCTAAGCACCATCTTTGTTCTTATTATCTTACCAAATTGAAGAGAAACTTGCAAAGAAAATATTTTCATCAAATACTCGAACTCGGCTCGATACTCGATTCTTCTGTTGCAAACTCGGCTCGGCTCTACTCGAATTAAAAAATTTTCTACTCGCACATCCCTAGTCTGAATCTTAATCTGAGCAACGCAAGCAGCACTGGGAGGTGACTCAATGCCAGGTGGTTGGGAGGGAAGTTTGAATGTCAACAGCAGGAGATTTTGTTGGAATGGTGGAGTGCTGAAGTGTGGACATTATTGTTGGAAAATTATGCTAAAACCACAAACGGATGATCACTAAAAGTCCACTTAAATTTTCGGTGAATTACATACAGGAGTGTCTGTAGTAATGGTTTTAGATGAATAGAATAAAAGTTAAATGAAATACGTTGCACTTGATTGGCTGGAGCTTAATTTTTCAATTTTCAAACACTTAATTTTTTGTGGCCGACTATGATGAAGCGTTATAACTTTCATGTTGTTTGTAAATGCAGATTTTTTTTCTTTTCAGAAATACTACGAAGCATCTTTAGAGCGCTCACGCAACGAAGCCCAGCATGATGAGCATTACTACAGTGCCATTTCTGTCACCACCAATTATAACTTAGCTCGTCTGTATGAAGCATTGTTCCAATTTGACAAAGCTGAACGCCTCTACAAAAATATTTTAAAAGAACATCCAAATTATGTTGATTGTGAGTCTAGTTCTACTTAATATATGTCAGTGTCCGCATTTTTATTTTACTATTGCAAAATTTATTGTTTCCAATTTTGTGTATGGGTGTGCGATACCAGGTTTTTTTTTAACTCGATACCGATACAGATACTTATATTATTCCACATATTATACAATCTCGATACTGATATTTTCTCGATGCCGATACTTTTTACGATACCAATACTCTTTTCGGTACCTATACTTCGTTAATTAAAGGAACTTATTGGACGATAACCATAACCAATAAAGTGCTTAAAGAAAAACTTGGAATTTTCAGGTAATTTGTAACTTTGTCACACACATACATGTGACTGGATAGGAAAGGATTGAAAATCGCTGACACCCCACCAAAAGTAAAAGGAAAAGAAAGTAAAAGTAGTAATAAAAAGACATAAATAAAATCAATAATGTATTAAACGAACCATCTTACTTGGGTGATAAGGGAAGCACACTCCAATAATGTATTAGCGGCAATCAAACGTACTTAACATGTCTGATCAAATAAGCCCTCTGCGATACCAGACCACGCCTGAAAGACCAACATTTGGTGCCAGAACCACGTTCCACACACTAACCACACTAGATGAGAAAAAGAACTTTCTACAGTTTAGCGTGGCCTTAGGTTGTATCGATTTGAGGGGATGTTCCCTGGTTACACTGTCAATTCTTATTTCAAAGAAGCGACCATAATTTATGTCGCATTGGAGATGTAGGAGGGAGTGCACGAGCAAAAGGTCACATTTTAGTCATCGTAGCTCCAGCGAATCTGCCTCTAGGGCACGCAGTCGTTCGGAGTAATTTAAGTTTGAGAGCCCCCGCAGTTGCTTTGTCAATGTGCGCTGCATGGATTTGACATTGTCGATGTCCCCCACGAGGTGTGGGGACCAGACCGGGGATGCATATTCCAATATTGGCCTGACAAAAACACAAAATGCCCAAAACAGGGTTCTGCGATCGCCAGACAAGAAGCATCGTCGGACAATCGCAGCACGCTGCTTAGCGACCTTAACTATACGGCAACAATGGTTTGCCCATTTCAAATTACTATCCAGCCAGACGCCAAGGTCTTTAATAATATAAAGAAGATATAGTTGCTTTCCCGAAATCAAGTAGTCCAGGTGTTGATTAGTGGTCTCAATGTGGAAAACACTGCATTTCGTGTTTGCCAGTGGGAGCTGCCAATCCGCAGACCAGCGTGTAACCTGATCAAGAGCTGTACTTAAATCCGAATGGTCAGGACTGTCAATAATGGCCTTGTACAGTTTAACGTCATCGGCAAATTTGGGCATCTCTACATTCTTAACCTGGAGATCGGAAATAAAAATTAGGAAGAGGGTTGGGCCGATTACCGACCCCTGCGATACACCACTCGCAACATGTTTACTCTCGGATATAATGCCGTTTACCATAACATATTGCGTCCGGTTTGAGACAAACCCTGTAATCCAACGCAATACTTCCCCGCCAATGCCAAACTGTGACAATTTGTAGTATAATTTTTGATGCGACACAAAATCGAATGCTTTGGCGAAGTCCAAAAGCAGGACGCCATCTACCATCTTGGACTAAATTGTCTGTGAGATAGGTGTTTGTGAGAAGCCTAAAGTAGGTGACTGACTCATTGGCAATTGTGCAAATGATTGAGGGATGAGTGGCAATGCTGAGAAGTGAGCAGGCATGCCACCTGGTACTGGGCTAATGAAGCTTCTTAAAGTTGAGTTATGGTCTTGAGCACAGAGCATAAATGTAAACGATTTTTAGTTACAGGTAAGTATTTTAGGATGAGTAAAAACTAATTTTATCTTTAAAATAATGTGTCTTTCCCTGGAATTGGTATCGTAAATCGCCTCATAAACGCCCTGGCTTTGCTAACTCCTACCACCCAAAAATACCTTAGTCAGAAATTGTGTAGTAGCTTTATTAACGCTCCTCCTCCTCACCATTTGTTTTAGTCAATCGTGAAATTTACTAAAGGCTTCATTAAGTTAACGAAATCAACATTTAATCTAACATGATTGACGGGAGTATTTGCAATCACAGAAAGTGCAAGTCTCAAGTTGCTTCTAAATTATATTATAGTATTAGGCTGAGAGACCAGCCAATATTAGTGCAGTAGTTACTTGCATTGATCTTTGTTTCATTTTAAGGAAATCTGAAAGATCGTGTAGGGCGTTTGTAAAATGCAATCTTTTTATTTATTTAGGTTATCTTCGCCTTGGTTGCATGGCTCGGGATCGAGGCCAGATCTACGAGGCATCAGATTGGTTTAAAGAAGCTTTACAAATTAATCAGGTACTGTATGTTGTCTTCTGCGTATTATAAAAATTGCACGGTTGATGGTATGTGTGATTAAGGGATGTGCGATACTGGTGTAAATGGTGGATCTACCAGGGAACTTGTTCTCTCTGGAAATTGAAGTTCTTAAGAGTAGAATCCGACGAAACTGTTACTTTTATTTCCTTTCCGCCTCCCTGGTGCGAATGCTTCGGGCCAGCCGCAAAAGACAGTGGTCTGGAAGCGCGAGGGATCAGAGATAGGCGACCAGAAGTGACGTACAAATTACATAAATTAAGGAGATACTGTAATTTGTTTCAAATTAGGAAGATCAAAGCGCCAAAAGCAAAGGGTACATCCCACATCGTAACAGTTTCGTCGGATTCTACTCGGAGAACTTCGATTCTTTTGGGAGGACAAGTTGTCCGGTAGAATGACCATTTTCATGTTATTTAATTATTATTTGCACTTATGTTCACCAGGACCACCCGGACGCTTGGTCCTTGATAGGGAATCTCCATTTAGCCAAACAGGAATGGGGTCCCGGTCAGAAGAAGTTCGAAAGGATTCTCAAGCAGCCGGCGACATCTAGCGATTGCTATTCGCTCATTGCACTTGGCAACGTATGGCTGCAAACATTGCATCAACCAACAAAAGACAAGGACAAAGAAAAACGCCATCAAGAACGAGCTCTTGCTATGTATAAACAAGTGATTCGCATTGATGGTCGTAACATGTGGGCTGCAAATGGCATTGGTAAGTATTTAATATTGTCATTACTCTCACTTTCATCCAAAAGTACTTCCCTTTACTTGTAGCTTAATTTGTTGAAATTAATGCTCTTTTCTATAACTTGAAACTTGTAATTGCTATTTCGTGGCCATACATGCTAAATCTACCAAAGTGTCTGGTGTCCAGTGTCCAGAATGTACAGTAAATCACCTATTAAGTATTAACAGTTCTGGCAAAGCTACGGCCCACAAACCCCCCCCCTTCGCTTCATACATTAAAGGAAATCAATGTTTTATATCCCTTTAAAATCGTGTTTATCCTGTACCAAAATCTAAAAGCTTCATACATAATGCAAACTAAATAACTAAACTAATAATCAAATTACAGTAATTTTAACAGCCTACGGACGTAATAGGCAGTTTACAGTAAAAGTGTCTTTTCAGACCATAAAATTGTCTGATGAAAAGCGTGTTTTTGATAAGTGTGAGTATCCAAAAAATTACGTGATTTGTCCTAGATACGAAAGATTTCGCGTGTATGTTCATGGTTCTGCTGCCACGTGGCGCGTGCTTGCCAACTTTACAGCAACCCTTGCCATGCTTCCTCAATTTTGTTTGGGACACAGACCAACTTGGTCGTGTTATTATTCTCGGTGTTGTCCAGAAATTTGTTTTCAATCAGGGGTTTTGCATGCACCCGCATAAAAACCTTGACAGATAAACCCAACGCTCTGCAGGAATTGTAGGCCGTGTGATTTTCACACAAATCCGTGAAAAATTTTTAAGGTACACTCGGAGGAAGAGATAGTTAAATTAGTCCACTTGAAACAGGGATGACGCACTGTTTGACTTCTTTCTTGTTAAACTTATGATATTCTTACAGCTTTAGTCGCAGTTCCTAAACACAAAATGCCCTTTATAAATCTGTGGTTTCTGCGTTTTGCATTTGAATTAGATTATACAAAACCCCTTGGTCCTGATTTTTTCTGATACTACAGGTTCTATTGTAAGTGCAAACTTCATCGGTTTGTAATTTACCTAATTCTGGTCATTATAGGTGCTGTGTTGGCCCAGAAAGGCTGCATCACTGAAGCCCGTGACATCTTTGCTCAGGTTCGTGAGGCAACTGCCGATTTCAGCGATGTATGGTTGAACATTGCCCATATCTACGTTGAGCAGAAACAATTTGTGAGCGCAGTTCAGATGGTAAGGACTTGGACTAAATCTATTTTGTGTCACTGTAAACAAAACGGTTTTCAAAGAAACTTGATTTGATGCTGCATGGACAAATTGGACATAACAAATGATAGATCTGACCGCACCAATTTTTTTTTCAAACGGTGCGTCCAACACCTACGGCTTCAGCTAGTTTGAGATATAAGGCTTAATGCTTGGATCTGTTATGTAGCCAGCTTTAAAAATTGTTTTGCTTATTTAATGTGTTTTAGGTTTTTGTCATCTAATGTAGCCTACCAGTCATTGCAACTAAGGACTTGAAAATTACACCATTTCGAGCTGGTTAAAATGGTGTATTGAAATGTCAAAGTAGATTAATTTGGGGAATACTGGAAGTTTAGCGGTGGGACCAACTTCCACATAACAAAATGTTGTCCCATGAAAATTTAAATCAGCCCCCTCTTGTAAATCACATTTTTAAACTTTGTATGGCCTAAACAATAGTAAGTGGTGCATTACAGTTTCATTCTATAGATTCCTATTGTTATTTCAGTATGAAAATTGCTTGAAGAAGTTTTATAAGTACAACAACGTGGAGGTATTAATGTACTTGGCCCGGGCATACTTCAAGTGCGGCAAGCTGCAAGAGTGTAAACAGACGTTATTGAAGGCTCGTCGAGTGAGTCCTCTTGACACGGTGCTGCTATATAACATAGCACTTGTGCTGCAAAGACTAGCCATGCATATTCTGAAGGATGAAAAGAGTAGCTTGAAAGTTGTGTTGCAGGCCGTTCATGAACTTGGACTAGCTCAGAGGTAAGAGTAAACCAATATTCAATGGGTGAACCAGTCAGATGCCTAATTCGTCAGCTAACCAAGCCAATTGTTTTTGCATTTTGTGTGCCTAATTGGGTGACTAGTTAACAAAAGCTCAAAACTAGGGATGTGCGATACTCGAAAATTTCGAGCCGAGCCGAGTATAAAACTTGTACTCGAACTTGGCTCGCTGCTCGCGTCCATATCCGGGAAAAATGTGATATCTTAGTCAATTTTTGACCGATTTTTACATTCCAATATGCCAAATCGATCATCTCGATGAGAGCTTTTCAGTGGTGCAGATTAAATGTCAATAACTGAAACCATTTTCAAGTTATGTCCTTAAAACTGGAAAACCATGAACCACACAGTCAGCTAAGCACCATCTTTGTTCTTATTACCTTAACAAATTAAAGAGCAGCTAGCAAACAAAATATTCCCATCAAATACTCGAACTCAGCTCGATACTCGATTCTCCTGTTGCAAACTCGGCTCGGCTCGACTCGAATTAAAATTTTTCTCTCGCACCTCCCTACTCAAAACCCTATCCCCCTACAGCATTTTGTTCTTCCGTCGGGGCTAATTATGCACGAAAAAGAAAGGTTCACCTATGTACCGTTTATAGGTGACCTACAACAGCTAGGAAGATGAGGTTTGTTGTATTGCAGTCAGAGTCGTTTCACAAAAATTCTGTTATCCCCAAACCTTTTTGTTTAAAATGGCGCGTAATTTGCTAGATTTCAAAAGAATAGAAACGTGGTTCTTCTTCATAGAATCCTCCTCGCTGTGTTACCAAATAGGATATCCCTTTTACGTTCGGCACCTTCATCTACATCATTTGCATAAAATGAACACTTTAATTTACTCAAAAATCGCCTCAAATCGGGTCTTTTCCAGTTTCTACCTCACCTTCATCCTCATGCTCTATCCTCACTGTTTCTTTTGCGGTGGGCACAGCTTGGTCGTGTGTTGAGTGCTGTCGATTTTTTCAAACAAAATGGTGTGACATAGTGGATTTTCACTCAACGCTTTATGTTCGTGAAGACTACAGGGATGCTGTTGTGTGTTGTACGTGAGGCTTTTCGCACGAAAGGTTACGGAGGTGATGTGAGAACGGCTTACTTGGAAACCAACGAGCCAACGAGCTGTTGTGTTTTGGTGAAAGAGTCCTTCTGGCTCAATACCTGTGCCTATGAGATATTTTCTTTAGAGGCATGGAGTATGTGCAAGGTACTTGGCGGTGTGCCTAACAATTTGTGTGTGTATGTTCGGATGCCATCCAGTGGGACGAGGAAGCTGCTGCTTCATTTGGGCTGGTCCACGTTGTTAACAGAGGGGAAGTGTGCCGCACTTTAGCGAGTTGTCGGCTCGTGGTTCTTATTGAAATTAGATGAGGTCTGCTAACAGATGTGCGCCATTACGGGCAAGAAAAGGCCTAGGGCGGGATCCCGTCGAAAATGAACGCAAACGATACGGATGGGCACCGTTATAGGCAGAGGATCTATGGCAGGATCCTGTTGTATGTGTGGTGAATTTGATACAGATGTGCACCATTACGGGCAGGATAAGGCCTGCGCAACATGCATGTTACTTAACCCTCTGGGCCCTAAGGTTTTGTTTTCTTAACTCAAACGTATGTAATGTAAAGCCGATATATCGGCTTCTAGGGCCCAGAGGGTTAAATCCTTCCACACCAGGACGTACAAAAAGGGAGCTTCATGGGGGTTCCAGTTGGAAGTGAGCGAATCACGGCCAACTTGGTGTACAAGTTGAGAGGATGCGAGATAGAATCGCGTACCAAGTTAAATACACATGGGACTTTAAAAAAGGGATCCCTCTGGGCGTATGTCTAAAGTGGAAGGGGTTTTAATTAACTTACTATATATAGTGTAGTGCTGTTTCTTTGTCATGCGGTTATTTAATTAATAAAACACAAATTTTCGAAAACTGCTTCGTTCATTTTCAAATGACTCGGTTGGCTGTTGGCGTTAGACTTAGCATACTGTAATAATACTATATATGTGTAGCTAATGGTGTTTGTATTTTGATTCCTTTAGGTATTTTCAATATTTAGGCACGCATGGCGATCGTATGAAGTACGACTTGGCTCAAGCAGCAGCTGAGGCCAGGTAGCGAATTTGTTGAATTTGTTGTTTTCTGTTATTTCATTCTGTGGGTCAACTGAAACAAAACAACAACAACAACATAAATTATCTTGATTTCAACAGGCAATGCCAAGATCTTTTATCTCAAGCTCAGTACCACGTTGCCCGAGCACGACGTCTCGATGAGGAAGAGCGAGCCCTCCGTCGTAAGCAGGACGAGGAGCGAGAAGCATTTCTCCAAAAACAGCAGGAAGAACAGGTTGGTGCTAAATAGAAAGTATTTTCATTGGGATTGATTGATGCCAATTGCCAAGTAATTGCATAGAAACTAGCCGAGTATCGCATGCTCAGTTGCTCGTCGAACTCGAAGGTATTCGCAAGTTGCCGTTAGCATTTTTCTTCCAGTGAATGGATTTTAATATTTCAGTGTATCATTTTGAAGTGTTTTTTTTAAAGTGCAATGGTCCCAACTGTAAGTTGCTAGCACTTCTGCTCAGAAGTTACGAGGCAAAATGTCAAAGGTACAGGAACTTACATATTTTATTTGTTTAATATGTGACTTCGTTATTCTAAAAATGGTTTTCAAAAACTATGTAGGGCGATATGTGTATGTTTTAGTGGATGCTAGCTCACGTTTTCATTTGGGAAGCTCCCGCAAGCACTTTTAAAAAAAATTTTAAACATTTTTCTGGGGGAAAATGGATGCCAAAACTATTTCCAAACTTTATACAACTAGGGTCTCAAGAAATTCTTTTTCGATACAGGGATTGGAGAGAGCAGGAAGAGTTACTGGTCTTAAGATTCAAGATGCTATCAATTAGCAAGTGTTTACGTTTGAGAATTTCGTTGACTGGCGTACCCGTGTCCGGGAGGCCTGTGACCTAAAAGATAAAGAGAGAGACGAGACTAAAGAGGCTCAGCAATTAAAACTGTTAGAAGCCAAAAACGAGAATGCTTGTTTGGCATAATTAGTTCTAGTTCAGCAGCTCTAGTCAGAATTCGAAGCAAGAAAGCTGGCTCACGAAGCTGAAATGCGTAAGCTAGAGTTAAAACGGGAGAGTGCGACAAGGAAACTGGAACTGAAGCGAGAGGCAAACCTGTCTTGGGGATCAAGCGGTTAAAGCACCCGAGAGCTCGAGCCAGAAAAAGAAAAGATAAGAGTTGCAAGAAATTGACCCCCCAACAGCAGCGGCTGTCACTCCTAATGTTGAAAATTCTAGTAGACACCGAAGTCTAAACAAACTGATGCCGTTCTGGGATGTAGATAAGGGACAGGACATCAGTGGGTGCCTCGTTCAGTTTTAACGTATGGCTCGTCAATCAAAGGTTCCAGCTTCTAAACTAACTCGTGCGTCACAACCTTTAATTGGGTCTGTGGTCACCCAAGTTTGCGCCCGTAAAGGTTAAGGCGTAATTACTAAAATAATGTGATATGATGAAGGACACTAGACAACCTCCACTCCTACAACATAAAAATGTTGTCCTTTGTTTTGTTTTCAGCGTGTTCAATTGGAAGAGCGCAAGAAACAAGAAGAGGAACTTCTGCAGAAACGTGCGCAATACCGAGAAAAGACAAAGAATTTGTTACAGTTCTCTGGAATGCCTGACGAGAAACCGTCACGCAAGGGCAAGGTAGGAATTATCTTTATTTTGCATTTGTTTTTTTTTTAATAAATAATTTTAAGGGAATAAAAAAAAATCTCTTTAAAAGACTGCCCACATGTCTAAAATTCTGCCGCGTGCTGACGTTTTTATCTACCGTACTTCATGAAAATTTTGCTGCAAGCAATAGTTGTTTGCGTTGCTTCGTGTCATTGTTAAATCCTATTAATATTCAGCTGAAACCTGTTCATTGCATTCAGTACTAATATGCATCATAAAAAAAAAGCCAGACGACTAACACTCTGTTGACCAACGCTCCCAAGATGCAGTCAGATAACAATTGACTACAAACTTGACTAGAATTTTGGTGCACGTCATTTATCATTGCTGGCGTGCAAACCAAATGAAGACATGTTTTTAATTTTGGGGCCAGTAGGTCTCGAAATCGGTAGTCTGATACAATAGAAAGACTTATTTATTTTGTAGATGTGGACTTCCAGTGCTGAGTTAAATTGTTTCAAGACTGGTTGGTGCAACAATCATTACTGTTGTTAATTGTATAATTAGGCTAGTGTTGGCCTCTGTAGTATTATTATTATGTACGGAGACCAACCTATTTGCTAAGAGCGGATTGGCTGTTTAGTGTATGTTGAGGCTGCTTGATGGCGATACTTTTTAAAAACTTTTAAAGTAAATGGCTTCTTCTCTCCGAGGCTACGTCGCTATGTTTAATGTTACACGTCAGTTTGCCTCCCGTTATTTTCCCAGTTTTAGTGTTGTTTAAGCCATTTAATTTTACCCTGCAAAGTGAAATAACTATTACATGCACGACTGTTATGTGCTTATCACTTGGTAAACCATTGTTTCCTCAATAAATGAACAAGAATAACTTGCAACAAATTTAAACCAGCGTAACATGTGTCCTTTTGTTGCTAAATGAAACTCTTACCAAATTTATTTGGAATAATTGCGTTTCTTAAAATGCGTACATTTACATTTGGGGAGGCTTTTGGAGAGTGGGAGAACTGGGATAGCTAGACATCGTAGAAATATCTAAATTCACCGGTCTTAGGCGGGGCGGCTTTTCACTCGTCTTTAGAGGGGCAGGCTTCTAGTTGTTAAAGAATACGATAATACTAAATTACATAAGGTTAATTTAAAAAGTTTATAGTTTGACTTAAGAAGTTTATAGTAATACGCACTTGTTATAGTTTTGAGAAAAAATAAAAGCCACTTCCTCTCGTGGTCAATTTTGCTGATAATCTACCCAGGTTAAATAAGGTACTTTTTTTATTTTCCCTTAATTTACTTTGTCACGGTCATTTGCTTTTTTGCTAATTGCTATTAAATTTCTTTATGGCGTACCCGTTAAATAAATTGTCGTACGATTGGCTAACTGGGCGGGTGTCAAACCTTATCCTCTTTATTGTAAACAGTCACAAATTTATGGTATGTTTTGTGTATGTTCAATGTTATAAGTTTGAGAGTGCAATATAGTGAAACTTCTTTTGAACGAACCTCTATAAATATCAACTTGAAACTTCATTTGATTGTAGGTCAAATATGTGTTGTCAAACAAACAGAAAATGTTTACAGCGACGCAAATTTGGTGGTTTGAAATCTAAAAACATGATAACATTAATTTTAGTGATTTAGAGCTGGACGCAGTTTTTGTGGTTGAACATTCCATTACAATTATCGTGTAGAAGCTTCTGTGTACTAATAGTCGAACTTCCTGTCTCCTTCGGTTACTTCTGGTGAGTATTCAAAAACATAATATGAGGCATTTTCCTAAACTGAATGCGCATTCCAATTAACTCGGAGAATAGCACGAACCTGACGTCATCAGACTTACCGATGCAGCATTGTGGATGATACGCCTTGCATCATGGTATTGTCCAGACTGTTCACAGCATGATGAGCTGCGGAATATGCGATTGTTATGATTTAAGAACTGAGAATGTATTCGCAAAACAATGCGCACGATTTCGGAAAATGCCTGTGGTTCATTCGCCCAACCGGAAGTGGTCTCCCGCTAACAGACAGCAACGAAGATTACAGAAACATTTTACATCCATACATGTTAAACTATTTAATTATGAATTACACTTATTCCATTTATTTACATTAGTAAACTAGAATTCTGATATGGGAAATCAAAACAAACTCCCAATGGTAGGCAGTGGAAGCACTTCTTACCAGATAGGCTTATTGATGTATGATCACTTGTGTTAATTTTGTTATAACGAGGTTTCATTGTACTTGCGAATATTTTACAGAGCCGAAGAGATGTTGTCAGTGACAGCAGCAGCGATGCAGAAAATGCGGAACCGAAGAAGAAGAAACGACGTGAGGATGGATCTGGTGGAGAAGGAGGTGACGGAGACCGAAAGCGCAAGAAGAAGACAAAGCGGTAAGCATGCAGTTACTTAAGTTCTAAATACATCCTGGCACTGATCGATTGCTCCCTTTGTGGACGATTAAGTTTGTAATGCCGCACTGATACAAATACTCGATCCAACTGGTCACCAATATTATCAGCATTGTAAGGGCATCTGCACCTTTTCGTTAAATTATCGATAAGTTGTGAATCGTTCGAGATGACATGGGTTTTATAGCTACCTTTTAGTTGTAGGTAAACACTTTCAAAATTTATTTTCACTACTATCCAAAAATGCTCTCCCGTAGTTATTAACTTTATATCGTTTGTATAAATGCTCAAAGAACTTTAATTTCACATCAAGGGGCTTCCGCCAGGTGCAAGGGTTACTCATACCCACATTTTGTTTGAGCATTCGACCAGGTAGGTAGCATGCTGTGCTCTCTGTTGCAAAATGACTTGACCTTTGAAAATTCACTCTCTTTGAAAAACTCGTGTTCGCACCAGAAAAGACTGGGAAACAAGCATCCTTGGTAGGAGTTGTCATTTCGTGGAAGATCCGGGTGGTATTTGTCTTTCCCCATTCTGCTAAAGAGCAAAAATCAATTTTGAAAATATGGTGAAAACCGACCAGCGTCGTTTGTCGACGGCCCGTAAGGCTGACAGTTCTGTTTCTTCTTCCCAGACCTTCCCAGACTTGAACTTCTGTGGTGGTGCACGGAGATGAATCTACAGACTGTAGTACCAAGTCTACGCACTCACACCAGAACATACACTGTTCACGGTTGCATCTTTGGATGTATGAGGTGCACACTTGAGAAACAACAGTGTAACATGAATGTGATCAGCGACGGAAGCCAACCTCCACGTAAACAACTTTAAACTCCTAGCAGTGCTGAAGGCTTTTCAAAAATGGTCCGCGGTTGTCAGAACTTCATGATATGTGTTATGTGCGATAATACCACTGCGGTTGCATACATGAAGAAGGGGGGGAGGGGAGGGGGGGGGGGCCCATTCTCAGAAGTTTGCTATTTTTGAAGTCTCTTGCCACACGTTACCCTTACCACGGTGCACATTCCAGGGAAAATAAACGTTTGGACGGACCAGCTCTCCAGACGACACCAGATGCAGACGGCAGAATGGCGTTTATAACTGAGCGTGTGCATGGCGATCTTCCAGACGTGGGAAAAACCGACGGTAGACCTTTCCAGAACAAGCTGCTGGATCAATTTGTTTCACCGTTCCCGGACCCGAGGGCATGGGCGATGGATGCAATTGGCATCCAGTGGACAGGGGATATCAGTTTACATGTTCCTCCTATTCTCGCTGATGCAGACCATTCTGAGCAAGATCTGCCAGTCCCCAGGCAATTTCCCTCTGATACCATCATGGTGGCCGGCAGCAGCGTGGTTCATGGATCTCATTGAACTCTAAAAAAAAGATCCAGTACAATACCCCAGATTAAGACTTAGTGTCCTAAACGGCAGGAAGACCCTGCTTCCCAACCCGGCCCTTCTGAATTTTCACATGTGGAAATTGTGAAGAAGAGGCTGGAAGATGAGGGGTTTCATTAGGAAGGGGTAGTAGAGGGTGGCCTTTCGGTCCCACGGCATGAGCCCCTGCAGAGCCGTGAAGTTTGTGGTGAACCGTCGCTTCCCCCAACTTTAAGTTTAGTCCGTTTCCATGGATCGTCTTCCCTCCACTTCTCGCTGCAACTAGGAGGAATGAGGAACGAACATGGTTTGTCGGTCCGCAATGTCATCGGGGGCTTCTCTCTCTCTTGCTCCTGCCCTGCCAACTAACTGCCCATTTAGCCAACACCCTTGTGAACCGCATTAGCGTAGTTGGTTACTCGCATGACTCAAGTTGTGTCTAGGTAAATTCGGCGTGCTCTCGTGTATGAAATGGCAGAAAAAGCGTCATGACGATCAGAAGAAAATGTTATGTTTCTTTGGTTGCTAATGCACTCGTGCATGTAAACGGGTTATGCAGACTCGATACGAGAATGAGAGGTACACCTGTCGGTCAACCAAGGACATTTGGACGAGTTAGGCCTGAAACAAACATAGCGATGACCTGAGAAAAAAGCCACGAAAAACAGCCTTTACTCAATAAAACAAGTGGCTAAAGCAACTACGTAGTTCGCAACCGGTCTTCTGTACAGTTTCACCAGTTCCGGTGTTGAGGCGCACGCCTCTATCATGCCCTGCAACAGCGATATCTAAAAGCAGTAACCATCACAATTGCCGGTTAAAAATAGTTAGCTTAAGCCTATTTTACATTTTTGGCGTAATTGTCAGCTTGTAGGCCTAATTTTTACCTATAGTTTTAATTTGGTAAGTAGCAGCAAACTGAGCATTGGATTGTACGGCAAGTCTATTCATTTTAAAACACGGTGTGCCTCCGGGCACACATCTAGTGTTACAACTTAATGCTCAACGTAGCCTATATAGATCAGTGGTATGGGAAGTGACGGGGAAGACGGAATAGATAGACATTTTAATATGCTGTTGATTTAGACAACAGCGACTCGTAGCAACTTGACGTTGCTGTGGTAATGTTATTTTAGGCCTAATTTTATTAACTGCAGTTTTGTTATTTCTTAAGTATCAGATAGGTCTAATGGATAATTTGATTCGAAGGTAAGCCTATTATAAATAAATAAATAAATATTCGTTGCAGGAGCAACAGGACTAACAAGGGCTGAATAGCCACTAACTGTTAGCCTAAAAAAGATAAAGAGCCTGACCAGATTAAGTCAATTATTGTCAATAAAAAGTT
>JAHWFP010099241.1:0-28765 GCA_023313725.1 Lithobius niger | reverse complement strand
CCCCTCTCCCCCTAATTTACTGATGAATTTACTGCAAAGTAAGTTATTCGTAGATTTAAAAAGTGTAAAAGCCTGATGAAAAAGAACGAAGGGGACGGGAAGCTGTAAAGCAATGAAATTTTGTGGGCTAACAAAAATAATAGTGTCAGATGAAAACTCTTTATCTGGTCGCTGCTTACAAGATAGCATGATCACTCACGTGCCGTATTTGTAGTACCAAAAGTTAGGACAGTATTTTTTAAAAATATAATGCGCAATATACTGTATATACTTTTCAGTGCACCACGCATTCAGAATTTTTAGTATTGTCCCGTTGGCATGTCTGCTTTTCCAACTGCATACATCATTCGCACATTTCTATCCTCCTCTAGTAAAGGATGCATCCTTGTTGTTTTTTAACAGATAATTGTTAGTTTTAACACGAATTTGTAGGGGTTTGGTTTTAATCATTGGCAGGAGACGTCAGTTTTAGAATCTAGGAGCTTGAATCTTGGATAGTTGTGAAAATATGTATTACATTTTCACAACTATCAAAGATTTAATTGTTTTTCCTAATAAAGGGTTTTGACAGTTATACGTGATTGGCCAAACCTATTACTACGAAATAATTATTCAAAATCAGATAAATCAAGTTCAGTTTAGTTTATAGAACATTTTAAATGCATACAAGTACGTACACCTACACTAGACTAAGATAGCGCACCGTTCGTTTACGATTTTCTTCTAGGTAAGCATAATCGATCAACTTAGACGGAAGTTCACAGTTATATGTGTGAAGTACGAAGTTCATAGGTATAACAACGAAGTTCAGAGTTGTATGTGTGAAGTATGAAGTTCACAGATACAACTATGAACTTCGTAGATATATATGTGAAGTTCAGAGTTGTATGTCTGAAGTATCAAGTTCGTAGATATAACTATGAAGTTCAGTTTAGTTTAGTTTAGTTTAGTTCATAATACGGCAAAGTCCGTGACTTGTAGCCATGCCCCGTGGGGGAGTTAATGCTGCGCCATGTGCCTGTCCAACATTGCCTTGAAGCAGTTAGTTGAGCTGGCCCTACACAGATCATCTGGAAGATTGTTCCACTCATCGATTACGGCAACAGAAAAGAAGAATTTCCGTGCATTAAGTCTACAGTGTGGCTTGTGTAGCTTGAGGGAGTTCCCTCTTAAGTTAGTGGTGGTGGCCATCGTAAAGAACTCATTTGGGTCCAGCTTGTAATGTCTCTTCAGAATTTTGAAGCACTCAATAAGCATGCCTCTCTTTCGTCTCTGTTCCAGAGTTGGCAGCCTGGACAGCCTCAACCGCTCCTCGTAGCCCACCTTGTCCTTCATGAGTACACGCGAAGCAAGTCTCTGCGCGCTCCCAACAACTGAATGTCTCGCTGTAACCAGGGAACCCATGCTGCGCTGGAGAACTCCACAAGTGGCCGGATGAGAACCTTATGAACTCTAGCAAAGTTTTCAGGAGAAAGCCTGGGTAGATGTCTGGAGAGGAAGCCAGCCATTCGCTTGGCCTTGGCAGCAGCAGCAGCACATTGCTTGCTTACAGACAGATCAGACTCCATAATTACGCCCAGATCCTTGATTTGGTCGGTAGCCTTGAGTCTTGAATGGTCCAGATGATAAGGCTTATTCATGTTTTTATGCCCCATATGCATAACAAAACTCTTTTCAGGGTGGAGCCTCATGCCATTGGCGGTGTACCAGGCCTGAAGAAGATTGATATCGGTTTGAAGCAGGTTGGCATTGCTCTTTTCGTCGATCTTTTCAGAATCTTTGACATCGTCTGCAAACTTGTAGCAGTCGCCCTGGAGCGCTGCATGTGATTCACTCGTGTAAAGGGCAAACAGCTTCGGGCCGAGCACTGAGCCTTGTGGCACACCAGAAGTAACAGGGAACCATTCAGAAGCTTCCCCATTGGCGATAACTCTCTGCTCTCTGTCTTCTAAAAAGCTGGAGATCCATCTAACCTTTTCAACACTAACCCCACGGGAGCACAGGTCGTTGATAAGGATGCCATGTACTGCCGTATCGAAGGCCTTTTCAACATCAGCAAAGAAGATGTCTACCGCCTTGCCCTCATCGACTGCCTTCGTCCATTGGTTTCTGGCAATAAGGTGGTTTGTCATGCACGACCTACCGGGTACAAAGCCATGTTGAGTGTTGTCAGATATGCCAAGTTCATCAAGTTCCTGATTAAGTTCAGCCAAAAAGACCCTTTCACAAATCTTACTTACACAAGGGGGAAGACTCACTGGACGGTAGTTCAGTGCTGAAAGCCTAGTTCCTTTCTTTTTGTAGATGGGCGTGATGTTGGCCCTTTTCCAGTCTTGCGGTACCAGGCCGTGACTGAAGGACTTGGATAGAAGCATGGCCAGTGGCTCTGCCAGCTTCTCAGCACACTCTTTCAAAAATTTGTTGGGGATGCCGTCTGGTCCACTTGCCTTGTTCGGATTAAGGTTTTTCAGTGCAGCAAGCATCGTTGATTTGGAGATACAGGTCTCACGCAGTGGACCATGTACCAGGACAGGTGCAGCCTTAGCATGAAAGACTGTCTGGAATTTGATGCCGAACTCGTTTGCTACCGCTTTCCCATCTTGAATGGTGTGGCCCTGTGAATTCACCAGACTGATGGTGGTCGATTTCACTTCCTTTTTACTGTTAAGGTAGCCAAAAAATCTCTTAGGGTTGCTTTTGATGTCCTTTATGACATCATGGAGCTGATCCCGCTTGTTTGAGCGCAGCTGTTCCACGACCCTATTGCTTTGTTCCCTGAATTTGCTGAAGTCCTCTAAACGTTTGGTCTTAGTAAATCTCCGCCAAAGTTTCCGTTTCAGTCTAATAGCATCCAAAATGCTCCTCGGAAGGTTACGAGTACTTCGATGCCTAGGAATGCTTTCAGGGACAAATGAAGCAACCAGCAAATGAACAAGTTCCTGGAATTTCCTCCAGTCTTCGGCAATGCCCACGTCTGAGGGAAAGATCAAGGCCCACTTAACATTGGACAGCTCCTTGTTGATAGCCCCATAGTCAGCCTTGAAAAAGTTTCTTTTCACACCCTGTTTGATTGTCTCCCCTTCGGTGTATGAAAAAGGTTCCTTAATGGTTGAATACTGCACTCTCCAGAGAATACCCTGGTGATCTGCCTTTCCCAGAGAGGGGAGTGAACATTGTCCAGAGCCAAAAACATATTCCGAAGTGAATACAATGTCCAACGTAGATGGCTGTTGTCCTTCTACAATTCTCGTGGGAAAGTCAATGAGTTGTCCCAGGTTGTGTGAGAGAGCAAAGTCGAGATATATGTGTGAAGTTCAGAGATATATGTGTGAAGTTCAGAGTTGTATGTATGAAGTATAAAATGGGAATGAAGTGAGCCTCCAGGGCCACCGTAGACCAGGGCCTTTTGAAACCGATTTTGATGTGACTACAGTATTCTCGTCGGCAGAGCAATTATTATTGTAGAGCACTGTGCCGAAATCATTAATGTTGCTGTTGGGACTCTTTGTCCTCACCTGGAGATCGAACCACAAAACCGATTTTCAAGTTCTATAGCTTAAAACGTAGGAATGAACAAGGCCTAGGGCCTTTCGCATGCTATTTTAATGTAACTACATTATTCTTGACACGGAAAGCCAAATGGGTTAGAACGTTTGCTCTCATCTAGAGATCGAACCAATGAACCAATTTTCAATTTGTACATCTCAAAATGTAGGTAATAACACCGATCAGGGCCTTTTGAACACGATTTTGATGTTACTGCAGTATTCACATCGGCAGAGCAATTATTATTGTAGAGCACTGGGCAGAAATCATTAAGTGGAGTAACAAATTTTTGCAGAAATTTTTTCAGAAAACATAAATTTGGTACACAAGTCTTTCTTAACAGTAAAAATCGAACCAGCCATGGACCCCAATGAAATATCCAAAGTACCATCAGTGCCCCCCCGCCCCAGAACCTCCTCGTGATGCCTCCCGGGGGTTTGGGCAACAAATTCTTATAGATCAAGCTAAAAATATGTAATTGGGTGCAAAAGTCACTCTTAGCAGTATAAAACGAATCAGCCATGGAAAAGACTCTCTTATAACAGTTATTTTAAGGTGATTACAGTGTTCTTTTCTGTGTTATTCTTGCTAAAACAAGAAGAAAAAAAGGGGTATTAGTATTAAAAAACGCTTAAGCGTATAAAATAATGGAAGTAAGCCTTAAAAACTTAAAGCCCTAAATGAACAGATATTAGAAAAAGACATGTAAACCATCAGTGTCGCACTAATCGTGTAAAAGAAGCTCCAGCTTGTTTTTTGGGTCACTGGAGATTCTTTTACACGTATTAGTGCGACGCTGATGGCTTACATGTCTTTTTCTAATATCTGTTTCTTTAGGGCTTTACGTTTTTTAAGGCTTATATCCGTATTTTATACGCTTAAGCGTTTTTTAATACTAATTTATCTATGGCATGATTCATAAAAATACGTAGTTGGATGGCCGTAAAAAAGTTTCAAGGTCAGCCATTACTTGGTATCACCATCCATTCCGAGAGGTTTCTCACAAATGTCTTATTTACATAACCTCCTGAGACTCGAATCGGACAAAATTACCGTGGCGCCATCTAGCGCCAGCGATATTGTTAACCTTAAGTTTCTTTGGTGTTTTTTGGCATTATTAATGACATTTCTGTCGGGTTACTCTTTCCCATCCAGTTAGGTTGCACGCTTCCAAACTTACACTTAGTTAAATTCACTTGTATATATATATATTGTTAATATTATGTATCCTGTTAATATTGCAATTGTTCGTTTGCCAACTTCCTTTCTATGAAAATCTGAATGTTTATTGTACAACATCTTGTTATATATTTATACGTTATTTATTTTTTTTTTCCTTTTGTTTAGCATGTACAATATTTTTCCTAACAATTTTGCTACGCAACCTGTACGGCGCATTAGTGCTTTTTTTGAAATAAAGTAAAGTAAAAGCTTGCTCCCAGGTGCACGAGGATGTATCAAAGGGTTCAAAGGGTTTAACGAGCGTTAACCACTCCTGGTCATCTGCCCGAAGCCCTAAGGCCCTATGTATCAAATTTACACCCAATAATTAAATATGCTCGTCGCATGTTTGTTTCATTAAAAGAAATGGCATTGTCCATTCATTCGCTTCATGCAAGCAAGTAGGCTACTAAAAGAGAGGCTACTACTAGAGAGAGGCTATAGGCTACTTATAGAGATAGTACTAGATGTTGCCAGATTCTGCAGACTTTCAATCGGTGATAGTGCCACCTGGTGCCAGTACTGGGAATCGAACTGCCATTCACTCAATTTTGAACTGACGACTGGGTCGCCCGTGCTCGCTCACTTTGCCAGAGCCTCCTACAGTAATGGCCGTCTCAAAACAAGCCAAATAAGGTGACTAAATTCAAGGATAGAGAACGTTTGTTAGGTGCTGCCATTTCCACACCAAGTGGCGAAATTTCGAACCAACCGACGAGGTTTCCAAATTCTGTCAACTGATGACGCCACTTGGCAAACTTGCCGCATCACTATTTGTGTCGCCTTTTTGCAGCGCATTGTGGGAGGCAAAGGCGATATAGCCTTTTCTGTAGGTGGCTGTCGCTTTGCTCAGGATCCTACATACCCTTCACAAAGAACATTGTGCATCTGGACACTTACGCTTTACTCCGTCTTGCAGAGGTCCTCTCAGAAGGGCACCAGCACTGAAGAGGACAATACAGTTCTCAGGAAACCCCCAGTGCAGGCCCGAACTGGCCCGAACAGCTAGGTAGCAATCACCAGCGTGATCAACTAGTGGGTTTTGTGTATTTTATTTTGGGAGGGGGGGGGTCATATTTTTGTTTCCCATGGAGTTGTGTTGTTAAGATAAGCATCCTGATAATCTGGCATCAGGGAATGCTAGGAGTAGGCAGTTGGCCCATAAGTACAGTGAACCACTTGCCCTCATGTTAGTAAAAGGTAAAATTGTTACTCTGGGCCAACTCCAGACCATTTTTCAGAACCAGAATCAGAATTGCTTTATTCGGGCCGCAACCCATAGTCATGCGCCCTCATGCAGATATTAATATAACCCAACCTAACTTATACTATGGCTATCCCAACAACCAACACATAAGACATTGGTAGCTCTCACCATGTTCCACGCAGGACACAGCAAGAACATCCAGCACCACGCCAGCCAGCACTACTACCTGCTTGCACCACTGCACGAGCACTGCTGCAACCACAGAAGCACTTACTCGAGGATCGTAACTCCCACTATAGCCACACAACCCAGACACCGATGGCATCCATCATGTCCCACACAGCTCAGGCGTCCGGTATCACACCTTGCTTCGCTGCTGTAGCACCACCACTCACTTGCACTACTACATAAGTACACACTCGAAGACCTTCCACGCACTATGTCGCGTGACGCTGATCTAGCACGAAAAGAAAACGGGACAAGGAGAATCACAGGTACACGCGCGACGCGCGTGGTAACGCAATATCGTGCAGTCGCTCATTGCTTGGGTTTAGAGTTTAACCCTGTAATAGAGAGAAAGGCAGAAATGGTCGGTGCTCGACCTGCCACCCACCGAGTGAGTGACGCATGTTCACAATCATGCTTGCTGCAAAAGAATAAGAAGTGCTCAATGGTGACAACCACTCTACGCACCTGACAGAGTGCAGTGTTGCACCAGCCCAGTCTGAGCTGATGGAATGGCAGCAGGGAGTGGCCTGGGCGCAAACGGGAGATCACTCTTGCCGTCAAACTAGGTAACTTTCAAGAGCAGAGTGGTAGGTGCACTCCAGTTGCAGAGCAAAAAATTAACGACCCGTTGGGGCATTACGCCACTCGTCCTCCCACTCAAGCAGAGTCCTCTTCCTCGTTGCTGATCTCCTGGCTTTAACGGATAAGACCAGGGAAACAACATTGGTCTCAGAGCGCACCGCTCCGCACACCAGCCTGTCAGCGTGCTCATTCCCCGGAACTCCGGAATGCCCCTTTACCCACTTGAGCGTTACATCCGTAGACTGAATGGCCACCCATAGCTTCCAGCACACACTGAAAACTAAGGGTTGCAAACATTTTGGGATTTAAGCGCACCTTGCACCTTACGTAACCTAGGTAATAAGTCCGTCAAGATTGAGAAAGAGGGAAGCTCCAAATCCACGGCAACATCAAGTGCCACTGAAATGGCCACAAGCTCACAAACAGTGCTGGAGCCAACAGCCTTGAGACTGCGGCTCAAGCAGAATTTGTTTGACGGGATCACCACTCCAACATCACCAACCCCAGTTTCAGCAATGTAAGATGCATCACAGAATACTTCACACACAGTGTAGCTAGACTGAAAAACCTTAGCTATCTGCGGACTCCAGATCCAAGGACTTGGTGGACATACATATCCCACTTCTAGGGAGGCTCGCTGTGCTGCTGTCAGGAGAAGGGAGACCTCCCCTGCCGTCAATCCCAAGAAGCTACGTGTACGTTCACTCACCGTCTGGTAGTCCACGAAAATCCTCCTCACTGGGTCTGAACTGCTCCTGCTAATGTTCTTCATACCAGCAGCAGTTCGTTCATGCGGTGATGTTCGGGAGACTCGCAGCTGTCCGCCTAAATAGACTGCACCTATGTGGATATCAAGGACCCTGTTACTGATCTCAGACAATTGTTCACCAGGACCTGGAGAACCCTGTCATGCTGCAGATGTAAGCTCAGAAATGGCAGAAGGTAATCTAGTATTGACCAGATGAACACACCGTAAACAGCCATCAGAGCACCCCTATACACATTTTTACTTCTCGGTAAGACTTTGAGAATGTGAGTCCTCAAGCGAATCTTGTGTCCGAGACGCTTGACATGAGCATGCAATTCTAACGCACCATACAGGACAACACCAAGATACTTCAGAGTAGGTCTTGGCCAGAGGAAGTGACAACTCTCGTTCACTGAGGCACAAAACAATAGTGTCCAAAGCTGTTTGCACGTGCACTGCGATTGTGCTGAAGTCATCTCCTACAAACCACGTTGCCACATCATTAGCATAGCATACAATATTTGCAGTTACTTGCATCTCAACTAGGACATGATTGATTTTGACAGCAAACAGAGTTGGACTGGGGCAACTCCTTTGCGGAAGCCCGCTGTCAGAGAAAGCAGTGGACGACCAGTGACAGTTCACTTCGGTCGCAAAAGTGAGCATACCAAGGAGAGCAACAACAGCATTCGAGAGCTTCTGCCCGACCCCCATAATACTCAGAGTGGCATGCACCCAGTCAATGTTAACCGTGTCGTACGCAGCCTCTATGTCGAGGAATACCGCAGTGACGACCTGACCGTGCAGCCATGCCTCTCTGATGCCTGACAGGAGGAATAGAATCACACCCTACGCGCTCTCCTATTGGCTCTGTTGCCAATTAAACCGGGGACACACACTCAAAGTATTCTAGATGCCAGGCTAGACGCTCAATGATCATTTGCTCATAGACTTTCCTCAGACAAGACAGTAAGGCAATTGGCCTATAGTTCACGAGTCTCGACCTGTCACTGCCTGCCTTGTGGACAGGGACAAATACCGTGAAGTGCCACGAAGGTGAGACCACAACTCTACTAAACATCCCGCAGAGAGTCTAAAGAAGGTCATCACAAACTGTAGGCGAGAGATGCCGTAGGCTATCATAGGATACCCCATCAATGTCGCAGATCTGCACTTAGACACTTTCGGGTGTGGGTGATGTAGACATTGATTTTTCCGAATTTGACGTGGCACTGTCTGCCGCGTCAAATTCGGAAAAATCAATGTCTACATCACCCACACCCGAAAGTGAGTCATTTACATCCGTAGGCAGAGCATAAATGCTCTCAAAGTGCACAATAAACGCTTTAGCCATTTCACTGCCTCTGAGGACAACACGGTCCGATTGTTAACTGCTGTAAACCCACGGCTGCCTGTACTTTGGTCTTGCGGGCGCAAAATGAGCCTAGTTAGAGACCTAGCAGAGTTAATTTGGTCACAGAGACGGTTACCGTAATCTTTACATCTTGTCACGACTCAAAGAGTCATCTCCCTCATGTTCCTCACCTCCCTCATCTGCACCATGTGACAGCTTGAACGAATATCCGTATGCAACTTATTGTTTTTGCGGGAACAATTCTTAAGGTGTGAACTACTGACTGTAATCTGCTTTACATAGTTTGTCTCGGCCCCTGGCTGGCTGACATATTCAGTATCTTCCTAAAGCACCAATACAGAGCGAACAGAACACACCACTGTTAGAGACAATTTGGCTCCAAACTTGACGTCGCGCGTGCGCAGTGATGTTGCGTCAGCCGTTCAGTATCTTCCTAAACTATAATACAGCTCAACAAGCTCAGTAGAGTATTCGATACGTCATACCATCACCGTGACCAGACCTGGCTAATGGATTTAACCAGGATTGGCTAATAGATGTGACCAGGCGAGAGCAACGCCAAATTGCGAACCATCTCAGGGAGGTGGTTTGCTGGGATGGAGGTTTGAGCATGCGCAAGCTAACAGTTTTGACAAAACTTATTCATCGCTGACGATGCTGACGTCAATTAAGCCGCATCAACACGGATATTAGCAGGGAATGAGCCAAACTGTCACCAACAGTGGTGCGTTTGGTTCGCTCTGTTTGGTCGTTTAGGAAGGTACCGATTGATACAGTTCAGGGACACAATTAGATCTCCGGGGGGCCCGAGACATTTCAGGTTCGTTGGGCCCCTCTAGTTGAAAAATGTTCGGAGGGGGAAAACTAACCCGGAGTTGGGTCCGTGGTAGAAGCTGAAAGACTTTACGGTATATAACCGCCACATCTGGTTTCTGGAGTGTACTTTGTTCACATTTTTTGAGGAATTCAGTTAGTGATGTGACACTTGTGTAAAAACACACGGTTATTTCATGATCGTGCTTCTTCCTATAAATTAAAGTAATCTTTTAATACAATATTTGTGTATAAAAACTTTCCCAGCGATGCCCGACTCGGCTCTCACCCTTCAGCTGCTGCTGTTGCTGATGATTCACCACCTTCAATCTTGAATTCGTCAGCTTTGTATTCGAGGCTCTTACAGCATGTCAAGTCTACAAATAAAGGTCACCATCTTTAATTGACTGTCTCACCTTCTTGTCCTTCGGTGATTTGATGAGCAGCGATAACAACACCATGAACAAATGCCAAGAAACGCCAACCACTCGCTGAGGCTCATCATTCGGCATCAACAGCTCCCTTCATCACGATGTTCATCACAACTACATACAAGTTACGACCTGCAACGGAAGCCTGTGTTGACAGTTTCTCTGTAATGGAATTTAACTTTGTCCTCTTCAAAGTCTGCATTTAATCGGACATCATGTTGTTCTCATTCAATCAATCTCATTCTGTCTACTTTGCCGATCTGCCACCCCCTTGTTGACGTTTGCATCTTTACATCTTGTGCTCTATTTTGAACACACAATGCTCTGCAGTAAATGAAAATCACCAACCCAGTTTTTCACCGAACACGTCTGTCATTCTTCACCTTGGGTGTGTGACAGATATGACAACCAGGATGACAATCGAAGCTACCATCCCGGAAGAATACTACCATCTCTGTCTCCGACTGCTTCTGCAGTTTACACCGTCTCAAACTTAACCATTTCTCTTGGTCATCAAGACTGAAGTCCTCAACTGAAACTTCTCGTCGCACGTCTGCAGGCCGAAACAATTAACGGACGGCCAGCGATCTTCGCTGCTTGTCCGGCACTACAGTTCACCACACTCAGTGTCAGTTTTTCGACCAGCCTCATTCTGATGGCCTCACACTAACCATGGGCACCATGGTTTCCTCGTCTCCTACATCTTTTAAAAGCCAACCAAAGAAGTCCACCAGAATCTGAAGACTGTCAATTCAAAGGAAAGGAGGGCGACTCTACCCACATCCCGGTACTCTGAAACAACATGGGTGGCGATCTCTCAAGGAGGCAGGGATCATACATGTTACCAGCAACAGCAACACTGCCACACCCAGCACCAGTAACACTGCCACACCTAAGAAGAATAAGCCATCTACCAGACGGTAGCAATGAAAGAGGCCTCATTCTTGGGACAGTAGCAGAGAAAAAGGACGAGCGGCTAGCAACATGAAGGGTATCGAAATCATTAGCAATGGAATATTATGTCTTCGATACAACACACGTCAACGCCAGCTGTCATCGCATGCCATCAATACTTGTCAGCACAACTGTGAAGAAATGTCATCATGCTGTGGGTGGAACTTGAAAATTGTACTGTTACCAACCCTCTCGAATGTCAATCCAACAGCAGTCGCCACTTTACTCCTTGGTCCTTAATGGTCCTTAATAACCATTCGCTTTTTACTTTTTTTACTCGCTACATCAAATATCTTACACTATGCACGGTTTTTCTAATGTATGAACTGACGGATAGTAAAATTTTTCTTTACCCCAGGACTATTGTGGAAAAGGCAGTTGTATAGCCCTAATAATTCTGAGCACAATGCCTCAAACAGTGTTTCTCTAGCTTATATGGTTCCCGAGATAAACCTATTTGAGCGTCATGCTCTATTGCTGGTCGCCGTATTGGCGAGAAAGGCTTAGTTAAGGCGCCAACTGCTGATTTTCGTTCGCCAAATGGCGAGTGGCGACCGACATTGGCGAGGATTGACTGTTACGTCGTCTCACCGGTGATCTGTTCAAAGCACAGGGAGCCGGCATGGAGAAATTACAAAATGGTGACTTGTGCAACGACCAACCATCCCACCTTCAAGTTCAGGGCCTCGCGATTGAAAATGGGGAATTACGCAATGAAAATGTGTTGCGAATGGCCAATGGTGTTCTTCAGTCTGCTATGAAACGTTGATTGCTGATTAATGGGAACGAAAATGAGAATCTTATGACATAACTTAAAGTGTTTCAGAAGGAACTAAAACTAATTTGTGACTACAACAATCTATACAATCAGTCGTACAACGAAACCACGGCAGCAAGCGATGCCAAACAAAGTAACGGTCCCCAAGTTGAAAGCCAGCAAAGTAACGCTCCCCAAAAAGTAACAGTGGGAAAGCTACTTACTTTGTCAATTCGATCTGTTAAAACTAGGACCCATAATTTTTTACTGGTTTTTAGCTAGTTCTTGAAGAACAAGCCATTTGGGGATCACAAGCTGACAATTAATGACTCAACCCAACTGACTTCAAGATAACCACTGTTAAAAGTGGTTTCATTGGTAAATGAAGCAAACAGATTTGTTCATTTGTGATTTCTTTCTTGGATTTGTGTATCTTGTATCCTCACAAGGCCAGTCTTTAATGCAGGCCATTTGCTTGATTTACCCTTTACCTTGTGATTTATTCTTTATTTATTGGTTTCACTGGGTTAAACTACTGAAATTCTGTCCAGCATCTTTCTCCTTACCAAACCTTCCATGTTACCTAGTTAACCCCTTCAACTTAGGTTAAAAGATACTTCCATGTTAGTGCCTGTTCGGCGCTAAAACCTGTTTTAATAACAAAAGGGACAATGAATTCTTAGAGGACCATCACCTCTCGTGACATACTAAATGATTTGAAGTCGAAAGATTTGCAACCAACAAACTCTTCCCAGCCTGGGATCTCTCATCAATCTTGAAATCATTCATGATGAAAGTTTTAAATCTTGGGCAAACTGCAATCTTCATCAACAAACAATGACGAATGTTTTCTTAAAAACCTACGCCTCATGTAATGATGCAACACAGAGAACTGGACTCCGCCAGTCTTTTTTTCAAGAAGATCTCAACACCGCATCATTAACAACAGAGCTTCGTTCGTGGAAACACCCGGAAGCCCACCATTCTAACCGAATCTATAGTCATTCCTGCTTTGAATACAATCACAGGTGATGATCAGAAAAGACTCTCTGACCGGTTCAAGCTCCAATTTTCGTCTTGGAACGACTCGAATGCAACGAGTTCGAAAAGTGAAATCTCCTCTTCCTAACATTCAAAGCTCTTTGCTGGAACGACATCTGCAACAACAGCACATGATTTAAGAAACTTATCATGAAAGCTTTGAAGCAACTGACATCAAAGACCTCGAAAACAATGCCAGAATCGCAGCACTCGAACCACCTCCGCTTCTTGGGCCTTCCAGAACGGCATCTCCATCCCGAAATTCTGAAAACAACATCATGGAGAAAAGCGTCAGTCCTCACCTCTCGCTACTTCAAAGACACGACCACTCACACAGTCAGACTTCAACAGCTGGTACCATCCTCAGAGCCAGAGGTATCGTCCAACACCCCTATGCCTTAAGAGACAAAACGTTCAATCGGCCCCCCCCCCCCTTTTCTGGAAAACACAGGAATTCCGAATTGTTTTCAACTTTTAAACCTTCAGTGCTAAAGTCTGTGACTTTTGGGGACAGCTCCTAGGGAACCCGTCAGGTGGTGCCTACCTCCATTTTTGACGAGGTCCCCTCTTGAGTCACCACCTGGTGACATATTGAGAGGTAAAAGGTGTTTAGATTAGCATCCATTAGTCTTATGGAGGGGAGTGCACATGAGCACTCTGGAGTTAGCAAGCTGGCCAGTGATTGGTTGTTTAATCTCTAGAGGGAACATTGCATTTGAGAATGAAATGCTAAAATTACAGGCAACTAGCTGTACCCCAGGTGTCCTACGGTCTAGTTGGTTACCGCATGCGCAAACGAAATACTTTACTTGTCAGCATGAATTTAAAAGGGCCGCCGTTGCCCCCCCCCCCCCAGAACAAAACCCCCTTACATTCCCCATTGTGGTCAGCTATCTACCTACTGCCCCCTGGTACACTCTGCTCCTTTCCGCTTTCCTGGCCTCTTCCCTCGTGTATTCTCCCATTGTGTGGTTTGAATGCCTCCCCCCACTCCTGCTTCCTTCCTTTTAATCCCAGTGAGTTTTTAAACTGTGAGAATGTTTGGTTGGCTAATTCCTTTTAACTTTTTCCCGCCGAAACTTCATTACGTATTAGTCAATAGCAATATTCTGTTTGTTTCCAATAGTTACAGCGCACATCGGTTCTCATTGTCGGCCGCTCGCCCTTTTTCTTTGCTTCCGTGGGTTGGTAAGGCTCTGCTTGCGTGCCATCGCGAGGGGCCTACAGGACCCCCTTGCTCGCATCCTCATCTATTACGGGCTGTTAACGCCTGGGGCCATGTGCTACTCGGGGCCCCAGGGTTGGGTGCTTCTCTTGTACGTCAGGGTCCCCTGAGTGCTCTCCCATTGCCGGTATCTGTACGTTCCCTTGCCCAATGGCTGTGGTGCAGCGTTGCGGCGGCAGCTGTATTGGACCCTGCGGTTCCTGTGCATTTGCCTGGCTCTTGTGCTCAGGTCTTTTGTGATGCCTCCTTAATGCCAACTGGGTTTGGGGGAGTTGGGGTGTGTGTCCCAGAGTTGCGGTTGGAGTATGAGTTTACTTTCGGACCCTCCCGTCAGCCTTTGTCGGGGAACTGGTGGCGATTTCGGTGGCAATTGACATTGGGGCTGACCTGCAGTTCCCAGAGTTTTGTGTGTTGACAGACTCGCTGGCCGGGCTGGGGTTTCTTGGGGGGTGCTTTCGCTCAGAGCAATGTTCACATCCTATCGCTCAGGAGGTTGGATGGAAAATGTTCACATTGGGGCTCCAGGGGGTAGCCGTGTCTATTGGCTGGGTGAAGGAACACTCGGGCGCGTTCGGCAACGAGCGAGCTGATGCGCTGGCCCGCCGGGGTTCCTGCGGTGGGTGTAATGGGGTGTCTTTCACTGCGAGCCCTCGTGACTTTCGTCCAGTGGCTGCTGCTATCTTTCGGAAGGAATGGGATGCAGCTTGGGTTGCTGGAACAACGGGTAGGCAGCTCTTTGTAGTGCATCCCACTACCGCTACTCCGACTGCCCTGGAGTGCCTCTCTCGGCGGGATGCTGGCTTGGTGTCGCGACTACGTACGGGTCATGCTCCCTTACAGGCCCACCTCGCCCATCTCGGGTGGGTCCGGTCACCAATGTGCATGTGTGGGAGTGGTCCGGAAACTGTCCATCATTTCCTCTTGGATTGTCCGCGCTGGGCATCTCAGCATTGATTTTTGCTTAGGGGGGCAAGGGATCCGTTGCGGCAGCTGCTAGGGGTCCCACCGCACGTAGTGGCTGGCGGTGGGTCCCTGGATCGGGTCTTGGGGTTCTGCCGGGCTATGCGGCATTTTGAATTGTGACTCTGGTTGACTCTTATAGCCTACTCTGTTGGTTCAGCACTTCTCTCGCATTCTGTCGGTATTTGCCTTAGTGAAGGCCGGGCTGGCCAGGTAGTTGATGTGTGTTAATGTGTTAGTGTTTAAATAGTGTTTAAATTAGTTTGTAGCGTGAGCGTATGGCTTGAAAGCCCTTTTGGCTCGAAAAAAAACTCAAAACTCTGTTCTCTGGGGATGTGTAATGTCAGTAGGGGTCCTGAGGACAGAGTAGACAGTATTATTAGAGATTAATGCTCTCTTCGTCCTTATGTGCGTGTATTCACCTCTGGAGACATGAAGATTAGGGTTTGGGCATTCAAGGTGTATGTGCGCCCACTGCTTAAGTATGCTTGCCAGGTCTGGTCCCCTTACCTCCTTTGTGACATTGACCATGTGGAATCTGTCCAGCGGAGATTTACCAAAACCCTGCCGGGCCTTTCACACCTTCCTTATGCTTTGCGTTTAGGGAAGGTCCGACTTGATTCCCTCGAGCTCCTACATTTTAAATGTAACGCAGCTCAGTGTCAAGACATGTATGGTATATTTTATTATTGGAATATAGTACATGTACATATATACTGGAAATGTAACATTTATGTAATTTTTATTATCTTTGTTGCAAAGAATGCACTCTTGCCATCCAGTTAAGTCTAATCCACCCAAAACTAAAACTGGTAGAAAAACCCGCCAAGTTCCAAAAACGGTCGGCCTTTGAAGGTAGTGATATCATTCCACCAGGGAAAGGCCGCCAAGGTTAATCCTATTAGCCAAGTTAATCGCACATACTAATAGTTCGAAAGTTAAATGAAAACTAGAAGATTGCTACTAGCGGTAGCAATCTTCAAGTTTTCATTTAACGTCCAAAGTATTATTCGGTGCGATTAACTTGGCTAATAGGATTAACCTTGGCGGCCTTTCCCTGGTGGAATGATATCAATACCTTCAAAGGCCGACCGTTTTTGGAAACTTGGCGGTTTTTTCTACCAGTTTTGGTTTTGGGTGGATATCACAACTTTCATAGGACTGTGAACGTCCATAAGATTACACCGTCTGTTTAAGATGCTTCAATCCCATTTTTGCACACACTGACTAACAATCGCTGAACATCCCCTTCAGTTGTTTTGTTTATCCCTGCAACTTCCCCTTAATTGTTCAAGATTTCGTTCCCATTTAGTCCAGGACCAGGACCAGGAGTGGTTAACGCTCGTTAAACCCTATATATATAACCCATTTAGTCATGCGGAAACCCCCGAAGGACGCTGTTACTAAAACAGCAGAACGCGAAGCATTTTTTTTTTGGGTTATTAACAAAAACCCTTTAGCTCGTGTATGCTCGTATTGTTGCGTAACCATCATCTAACGTGCATCCCTTTATTCTTACGCAACCCACGGCAACGTTAATGTTTCTTTATTTTGTCCTTCGTTACAGTTCAGTTTTTAGTTGGTCCAGGCTTTTACAATAAATCTAAGGACCAGTCTTGATTGTTCAAGCCATTGTTGCTTAAAATCTTTGGGTGCATCTTGGAAAAGAAACGAAATTTAAATTCGCCCGGGGCGAATTTCAAAACCCTCCCACGCATTTGTCCTGACCCCTACAACCCCCAAATAAACAAAAGGACCATCCTCAGATCACCATGCATCCGTGTGCAAAAGTTCAGGTACGTAGGCCTTCTCAATTTTGCACTAGTCATGAGCAAAAAGTCTATGGGATTTAACATGGGAAAAATCTTATTAGCTAGCTAGCTAGACAGTAACATAAAAACAACGTTATTGACGCATCTTTTTCTCTATGATTGGTGGACACTCATCCTTTAAATTTTAGTTTTTCTTAGTCTCTGACACTTCCCCTTGCATTTTCCACAGTTTGAAACATTTCTGTCGCATTGGGATTTATCCTCAACATACCATAATATGCTTTCAGTTACTTACAGTTAACAGACACATGTCTGCTAGCGAGCCGCCTTTTTATCATTAACAATCAATTTTTAACAATCGGATGTCTACAATGGGATGATCTACTGTTACTTGGCGGCGACACACTAGCGTGTGTCTAGATTATATATATTAAGTTAGTTGTGTGTGGAGTTTGTAGGAGAGTATGGATTCGAAAAGTCTTATTTACTTTCACCTCTTGACAATCCTCTTTAAATGGGTTTGAGGTTTGAGGTTTATTTATTGTGAGCAATACGACCCAGTACATCATCAGCTCAATACTAAACTTAACTGCTAACTACTTAAAACTATACAGCAACAACAACAACTATACAGGTACAAATACAGACCAACAACCTCAACCAAACGCCTGGATGGCCGGACATAATAGGAAGAAGGGAGACAATACTAACCCTAAGAGAAACGGCCAGTTGCCTGAGAAAATCCAAGCACCGTTCGAAGAGAGTCTCTATTACCTGTCAAGTCTGGTGGCACACTTAGGGCCTCAGCCATGGGCTCATTCCTGTTGCTCAGGGGCAGACGACGCTGAGCTACCCAGAGGGGACAAGAGAACATAAAATGCCTAACCGTTTCTTCTCCTGTACCACAGGTACACTGGGGTCAAGTGCACCACCCAAGCTGATAAAGGTGTGCCCGCCATTGAACATGACCTGTCCGCAGCCTAGAAATAAGACCAGAATCCTTCCAAGACAGCCGACCCAAGGCAGCCGGCACAGAAACAGACGGATGTATCTCGAAAAGAGTACGTCCAAATTAAATGGGTGAATGATGGCATACAATAAAGGAAAATAATATTGATTAGCCTTGTTGGGAAGGATGCATCCCCACATTTCAGAAAAAAAAACTAGTTATATCCATTTTTATTAATTTGGCAGCTTGAAGGAGTACTGTACATTATTTTTAAATATCTTTACAAATCTTCTCTGCTACGACCTTTACCACTTCACCTTTAAACGAGCATAGGATGGCTCCAATTTAGGCAACATAATTGTAATTAGCCTTAGTGGAAACAACACAACTCCACCTTTCAGAAAAGTCTAAGTATATCCAGTTAAGTTAATTATGAAACAAAAGCGATATAGTTTAATATCTAAAGTAAGGTTTAACTGAACCATAGTCAAATCGGAAAGGTATGGATAATCCTGTAGCTTTTAAATATATAATGTTGCTGCAGTGTTTAGTACACATGAAACCTTACTGCTATATTCAAATGTTTTACCACTTTTATTTTTGCACAAACACTGTAGGTAAGCTTGTAGATAAGTTACAGAGAGAAAAAAGAAGAAAGCCCTCCAAAGAAATACTTGGTCGATTAATGTATTCCTTAGATCGTGTTAGGAATAACTATAAGGGTCTATATTCTAACTATTGTTATTGTGTAAGTAGCCGCTCTAATATCAAGAACAACCATACAATTGTAAATATAAATAAAAATGTCATTGGTGTAAATGTGTTCATACAGTAAAGAAAATCGTAATCTAAGAATGTAACAGATATTCCATCTCGTAACACTTGTGCTTTGCATTGTAGTATGTAAACGCATAAGTGCGTTGAAGGTTTTTAAACCCTTTATTGATTCTTTTGCTAGCTGTTTTATTCATAAATACACTAACCCGCCAAGTTTCAGCCAATCAATTAGTGATATCAGAATAAAAATGGCTGCCACCAAGTTTTCTACATGGTGTACCGAGCCTAACCCATGTATTGACTGAAAGGTGTTCCCTTAGAAAGTAGTGATATCACCCCCGCCAAGCTAATCTCACTGAGTAGTAGTTCAAAGGTTAAATGAAAAACCTGACCATTGCTGATTGTGCTAGCAATGGTCAAATGTTTCATTTAACTCATGGTTGGTAGGATTAGCTTGTTGGTTATTCATTGCCAGGGGTAATATCGCTACTCTCTTATGGGAACACGTTTCGGTTAGTACATGGGTTAGGCTTGCTACACCATGTAGAAAACTTGGCAGTAGCAATCTTTATAAACGTCAGACACTTTTGAATATGAATTCATTTCCCTTGTCACCATAACAACAAGCATTGTTATGGTTACTTAAAATAATGTAACAATGTTTCTCCCAGTTGCCAGTCCACTCTTCTTTTGTCCTAAGCATAATGTTTTATTAGAAAACAAAAACGAGCTCATTTGATGTTTAAAGTAAGGTTTAACTGATCCGAAGTCAAAACAGCTAGGTAACACAAATAAACTTTCCCGTAAGGTTTCACATACCGCAGTGTTCCTGTACTGTTTAGTCCACGTGAAACCTTACTGTTGTATTCAACCATAAGACACATAAATAAAATTAAAACCATATCCCAACTTTAGAAATTATTGTAAGAATAATTTAGTGTATTAGACTACACACTCTACTTTCGGGGCTAAATTTTGCAGTGTTATTCTAATCAAGTTGTCTCCTTTCATTCATCCTATTGATACATACACCACTTTGCAAAATTCCATACTCAAGACTTCAGGACTGGTATTTCATTTTTATTTTCAACGGCATTTCCAGGTTTTCAAGGAGTCACACGAACCCTGAATTACTTAATTTGTAGGTCTGCACTAAGCACACTAAAAGTATGGTTTTACGATTTTTCAGCGATGTTGTTTAACCAAGTAGAATGAACCGATCAGACCTATTGTGTTTTAAAGTAAAAACCGTAAAAACATGTGAATACAGCAGTAAGGTTTCACGTGGACTAAAGAGTACAGGAACACTGCGGTATCTGAAACCTTACAGGAAAGTTTATTTGTGTTACTTTGCTGTTTTGACTTCGGATCAGTTAAACCTTGCTTTAAACATCAAACGAGCTCGTTTTTGTTTTCTAATTCGTTGTACTTTGACATACCAAGTTGGTCTTTTGTAATATTTACAATGCACTGAATTCGCTCGCTTCACTCGCTCATTCAGTGCTAGTCTTTCGTTTGTAAGTTGGGTTTTCTACAGCTCTCTTTCAGCGACTTTGACTTTTATTCGTGTTATTACAGGCTGGCAAGCCAAATGAGCAACGAATATTTTATCTTTAAAATGGCGGGGTGACGTCAAACCACTATATAAACTTTTTCGTAATAAGGATAATGTTTCCTCTTCACGTTTCCTCAAAGTGCGGGTGAATTGTTGACCTCAGGGGAAGTGACCATTTTTTCGTGGCACTGTCTTGGGGTGGTACAAATTCTAGGGTCCTGGATAACTGCCGGAACTCGGTCAGGCCGGTCACTGAGTCAGGCAATTTTGCCCCTTGGATAAGGGAGTGGGTTAAGAAGAAGGGGAAGAGGTGGCAGAAGGATTAGGGAAGAGGTAGGCGAGATGTTGCGTGACATCGGTCTGTGTTGTGGCTGTATGAGTATCTTGGAGTCGCCCAGGAAACCAGATTACTCCTCCGTCGGGAAGAGATATAGTATTAGTCCATGTAATTTCAGTTCCGGCAACAAGCAGCATGTTGTGCATGGAAGCTGCTCACATGTTGCAGTTTACAAATCCGCCGGGAGACACTACCGGAAGTGACACGTATAGGCGTGATCAGGGGTGTACGAAGCCTTAGTAAGTAGGGGGGCGCAGGCCAAAAAAATCCGACTATGACCCAAGATTTGCCGACTTCTACCCCACATTTTTTAAAGAAACTTTATTCTACGTAATGGCCAAACGATCTCGGATCCCGCACGGAGTAAACTGAATATAAACGCTGTCCGGTATTTCTCTCTGTAGGTATAATTTCATCAGAGACGCAGAGATTTCGTTTGGGCAAAATGCTAATGAACGAATCGTTATAATCGACGTGAATTTGTTAGTAATGGAAGAACAGGACTAATTTCATCCAAAGCTGCATACAGATGAACAAGGGCACCGCAGAAGAGCAAAAAAGCCGGTGGCGGGGCTCTCCTCACATTTTGGAAAACCTTTTCGTTTTTGAATTTTTTTTGGGACGTATTTTCTTTGCCTAATCAGTGTTACAGAGCCTCGAAGAGCATTTGAAAAGCCTTTGTTTAATGGATTTTGCTTTTGTTTTTATGGATTTTCGTCATAATCCAGACATACGCTAATGTGTCGCCCACCAAAATGATAAACGATATACACCTATTCAGATAAAATATATATGAGCATGGCACCACTAGACACGTTGTGTCTTTACAGCTGAGGTACTTTGGCTGTTTTCAGGCATTTTAGGATAAATACGCTGAAACTTCTTTATTCGGGAGACTTTGGTCGCCTGACAACATAAAATTCACTGTTAGTGACACAGCTTAAAGTGGCACTATCACCGATTGAAATGCGAACGAAAATACCGTGGCGCCATCTAGCGACATTGATATTGTTAATGTTTATAGCTTGCTCGCAGGTGCACGAGGATGAACCAAATTTTCACTCAATAATTAAGGATGTCGTGGCTTGTTTGTTTCGTTAAAAGAAATGCCGTTATGCATTCCTTCGCTTGGTACAAGCAAACGCTAGATGGTACTACACAGCGCTAGATGTCGTCAGAATTCGTCTGCTTTCAATCGGTGATAGTGCCAATTTAACATTTTTTTCTTGTTAAAAAAACGACGTGCGTAACGTTGATATTTGCCTAATTACTAACTACTAGCAAGGGTGCTACTTGCTACTAGCAAGGGTAATATGGATATTACCCTTGCTACTAGTAACGCTTTTTTTGTATCACGAAAATAAATTCTTTCATGCGGTGAATAAAGCTGGATATTAGCTCATTTTACAGGTATTGCAACGGAGATGTGCCCTTTTCATAAGGCCTCTTCTAATTGGTCAAGTGGTTCAGGGGTTAGGGACCTATAAACAACCAAACTGATCGGTTTACATTGTTTTAAACAGTGTTCTTATGCAACAATGCCAAACTGAACATTAAATAAATCCGTGCGTCTGCAGTACTAATAAGAAATGATAATTATATGAAAAAACCTGACTGCAGCCTTCAAAATATAACGAAAGCTAACTAACCAAAAAGAAATGGACCAGAAAACTAGATTATTGTTTCCATCTCATAATTACTAAGAAAAAAAATGGATTTCATAAATTTTGACCGAAAATATCTAACTACCCCAAAACAAAACTTGTTAAGGATTCCCGCCATACTTTTCGGTAGTGTGAAGTCGTGATATCAAACGCCAAGCTCTTTCGCCAAGCTAATCTCACCGACTAAGACTTCAAACGTCAAATGAAATAATTGAAAATTGCACATTTAGCAATTTTCATGTTTCATTTAATCTTTGAACTACTACTTGGTGGGATTAGCGAAGTACTGTACTGAATTTAAGTTCAAGGTAGTTTATATCCACCCAAAACCAAAACGGTGGAAAAACCCGCCTAGTTTCCAAAAACGATCGGCCTTTGAAGGTAGTGACATCATTCCACCAGGGAAAGGCCGCCAAGGTTAATCCTATTAGCCAAGTTAATCGCACCTACTAATAGTTCGAAAGTAAATGAAAACTAGAACATTGCTACTAGCGGTAGCAATCTTCAAGTTTCATTTAACGTCCAAAGTATTATTCGGTGCGATTAACTTGGCTAATAGGATTAACCTTGGCGGCCTTTCCCTGGTGGAATGATATCATCGTTTTTGGAAACTTGGCGGGTTTTTCTACCAGTTTTGGTTTTGGGTGGATATCACAACTTTTGTAGGACTGTGAACGTACATAAGGTTACACCGTCTGTTTAAAATGCGTCAATCTCATTTTTGCACACACTGACTAACAATCGCTGATTTCGTTCGCTTCGCTCACTCATTGAGCGCATTCCCTTCAGTTGTTTTGTTTAGCCCTTCACCTTCCCCTTAATTTTTCAAAATGTCGTTCACATTTAGTTATGCAGAAACCCCCGAAGATCGTTGTTACTAAAACAGCAGAATGCGAAGCAATTTATTTGTGGGTTATCAACAAAAAACCCGTTAGCTCGTGTATGCTCGTATTGTTGCGTAACCATCATCTAACGCGCATCCCTTTATTCTTACGCAATCCACGGCAATGTTAATGTTTCTTTATTTTATCCTTCGTTTCCAGTTCAGTTTTTAGTTCGTCCAGGCTTTTACAATAAATCTAAGGACCAGTCTTGATTGTTCAAGCCATTGTTGCTTAAAATCTTTGGTTGTAACTTGGAAAAGAAACGAAATTTAAATTCGCCCGGGGCGAATTTCAAAACCCTCCCACGCATTTGTCCTGACCCCTACAACCCCCAAACCAACAAAAGGACCATCCTCAGATCACCATGCATCCGTGTGCAAAAGTTCAGGTACGTAGGCCTTCTCAATTTTGCGCTAGCCATGAGCAAAAAGTCTATGGGATTTAACATGGGAAAAATCTTATTAGCTAGCTAGCAGTAACATAAAAACAACGTTATTGACGCATCTTTTTCTCTATGATTGGTGGACACTCATCCTTTAAATTTCAGTTTTTCTTAATCTCTGAGCCTTCCCCTTACATTTTCCACAATTTGAAACATTTCTGTCGCATTGGGATTTATCCTCAACATGCCAAAATATGCTTTCAATTGCTTATAGTTAACAGACACATGTCTGCTAGTGAGCCGCCTTTTTATCATTAACAATCAATTTTTAACAATCGGATGTCTACAATGGGATTATCTACTGTTACTTGGCGGCAACACACTAGCGTGTGTCTAGATTCATTAAACAGCTCAAAAATCGAAATATGTTGCAATGGCGACATCCAGCTGGTGAAAAGTAAATCAGTGTTTGTGTTTCTGTTTGATTCGATTTAAGTGCTAACCGGCTGCCCTGCCACCCAGGAAAAAATAATGCATAAACTCAGATTGGAGGCGGACTGGCAGTTGTAGAAGACTACCAGGTTGGACGCGGAGAGGGGGCAGGGGGAACCAATTAACGAAAATGGATATTGTTGGTCATTAAGGATCAATGGCTTGTCAGAATTTCCAGACTTTTGGAATTTCTTTTGGAAACGGTAAATTATTAAAGGTGTGTCGTATTGCTCACAGTGTGTCACTTGAGCAGTGGCCTTCACAGACACACGGTAGTGTACAGGAAAGTAATTCTTTAATATGACAGCTCGTACCTCTCTTATTACACTTGCAAGGCTATAGAGGCTACGTTACCCCAGCAGATGTCATCCATCCCAGAATATCAATTCAGCCGACTTTTGTTGCCTCCCCATAAACGGCTGCCTGAACTCTCAAGTTATCACCCTGATTCTGATAACTTCATTCTGCAGATTATGATGGCCTGCGATGCTAACCTTGTGTGCGTACCTACTTTGTTTTACGTGCGATCCGCCGATGACTTCAGAATGCTGTCTGCATTTCCTGGTGTTGCAACAAATGCTTGAAGAAAGTTTTCATTCTAGCCACTACCTGCTAACTCACAACCAATCATTGAAATTACAGCCTTTTTATCTGCAGTTTTGTGATGGTTGATCGGCCTTAAACTGGTGTCTGTGATGGATTGATCTTCTTAAGAATACTTATTATAATGTTCATGGCATGGCGAACCATGGATGAGGAATTCACATCATATATTGGGAGCAGAATTGATCTGCAGTTACATTTCAAACCTTCATGGATGTTTTGACGGGAATGGAAGGCTACCCAGGATAACACTTTACCTTCGTGGTCAGCCTTGCTTCTGGTGGATTCTGACCAGTCCATCATTTCCACGGGTGTATCAATGGTTTTTTCTTCGACCATTGGTGACGGTGCACCACATAAACATTTAGTCGTATGAGGAAGACTTGTGGAGGACTCGGGCAAGCCTATTCTGATTTATTCTTTGATTGTCCTAAGTTGAGACTGGTTGTCGCAAACATAACTTCTGGTGGGTAAAAGATGAGTCATGCCTGTTCCATGGAATGAGTTCGCCAATGTACTGAAGGCTGTGTTTTGATCTATATTATCAACTGCGTGCAGCACAAGTATAGATTGTAGATAACAACATTATAGATAACAAAACGCAGAACTGAAAGTGGCAATAATTACGTATAGATTTTGTTTTTCTTCAAATTAAACAAAAGAGACTTACTGCATACATTATCCTTGCAATTCTGTTGGCAAATTAAATTATATTTCCAACAATACGTCGCAGGATAAAAGTGATATATTCGTTCCAGAGATACCACAGATTAGTATATCGCATGGCGGTCATTTTTATGACGTTATAATACGTTTTTCTATATATCAAACGAAAGCTAATATATATACGGCAAACAGTGCTCTGGCATTTCTTTTAACAAATTAAATTATCTTCCCAACGATAGGTTACACCATAAGATTGATTTATTAATTCCAGAGATACACGAGATTTAGTGTATCGCATGGTGGCAATTTTGAGGACGTCATATTGCGTTTTCCTTCAAATTACGCAGAAACTAATAGATTTAATGCATACATTGTTCAGGTATTTCTTTTATCAAATTAAATTACCTTTCCAACGATAGTTCGCACGAAAAGATTGATCGATTAGTTCCGCAGATAATTGAGAATTAACATATCACACAGCAACCATATTGTGTTTTTCTTCAGATTAAACCAAAACTAATAGATTTATAGTGTACATTGTTCAGGCATTTCTTTTAGCAAATTAACTTATCTTTCCAACAATAGGTCGCATGTTAGGAATGATCGAATAGTTCCGGAGATAGTAGAGATTTAGTACATCGCGTGGTGGCCATTTTGATGACGTCATCACGGATTACGTCGTCACTTCCGGGAGTGTCTCCCAGTGGATTTGGAAACTACAATGTAAGTACAGCTTCCATGAGCAATATGCAGCTTGCTGCCGGAACTGAAATGTTTTTGTACTTTTTGTCGCTAACAGCACGTACTATATGGGACTAGGCTTTATGAACGTGTGCCTCAATGTCTTTCTCTTTCCCGGGCTTGGGCCCTGATTCGCTTTCAAGATGCTCGGCCGACTGTACTTGGGTTTTGGGGGCTGCCGGTGAGGTCCTTGTTGGGCGGCAGATGGCGGAGGCCTTCAATTGTAATTTCGCGGAAGTGTATTGTGACCCCTGTGGCCCACCCCAACCTAACTAGGTTTTCGGGGGAACCCCGGGGACCTGAATCCCTCTTGTGATGCAGGAACTTGTTGTGGCACTTGGCTCTTGCAAACTTCAGAGTGTGGTCGGGATTGATGGCATATCGGGAGTCTCTCCTGGCATTTTACTGGAGTCGTTTTGACAAGGTCCCTGTGCCTCATTCCTGGCTCTTCTCGGTCTTGACTCCGGTGTTGGGAATGGAGAAGGTCAGACTGTGGTCACGAGTTTAGGCCAATTGCGCTTCTCTCGTGTGCACGCAAGGATATGAGAGGATGCTAATAAATCGTGTGGCCTGGCAAATCGAGAACTCAGGAGGCCTTTTTCATGCTCAGTTTGGGTTCCGGCGGAATTGTGGTGCACAGGATTCGATGATGCTACTTGAATTGGGCATTAGGAGGCCTGGATCAATGATTGCTTTGCCGTCGCGGTTTCCTAGACATTAAGGCTACCTACGATATGGTGACATTTCATGGGTGGAGCATTCCTTAGATTGTTTGGGCATTCGCAGGAAGCTTAGGGCGGCGGTGAGTGTCCTGTTTGGCAGGCGTGAGTTTGTAACCAGGGTGGGTTACCATCTCCCAATTTTGGCAGTCTCTCAGGGAACTGTGCAAGACGTGCAGGTGTCGCTGAATCAGTGGTCTCCGAGTCGTGACCGGGTGTCTGCCGTCAACTTCTGCTCCAGCATTGCAGATTGAGGCGGGTGATTCCCCGGTGTGCTTACGCGCAAAAAAGCTGTTGGTCAGGGTCTGTTTGCGAGCGGTCGCACGGGGTCGAGGAGACCTTCTGGTTTGTATCTTGTTAGAATACTTGTCTCTGTCTCAGGGTGCCCGAGATCTGCTGGGTTCACCGGGTCTCGGTGGGTCGCTATTGTGGCGTGAGGGGTTGAGGGGATTTCCTTGTCCGAGTATGGTGCTTCCCAAGGCACCATGGGAATGGTGTACTGCGGCGGCTCATGCGTTGCGGGAGGGAGCTCCCATTGGAAGTGGGAGTGGAGATTTATTGCAATGCTTCTTTTCTTAGGGATGGGTTTATGGGTGGGATAGGGGAGTGATTTCGGATCTCCGGTTAGAGTACCGTTATACTCTCGACCCACTCCCTTCAGTGTTTGTCGGGGAGTTCATGGCAATTTCGGTGGCACTGGATATTGGTATGGATTTTCAGCTGCTGCCGGAGTTTAGCGTTGTCACGGACTCTTTGGCAGGGCTGGGGTTTCTGCGTCATTGCTTCGGGGTGCTGCAGTGCACCCATCCAAAAGCGGTATATATTGGATGGAAACTACTCACTAACTCTCAGTTGGGCCGGGTGGTCTCAGTCGGGTGGATCGGGGGGGGGGGCATTCTGAATGCTTCGAAAATGAGCTGGCAGATGTTTTAGCCAAGCAGGGTTCAGCGGGTGGGGCAACCGGTGTGAGGTTCGGCTTGGGACCAAGAGACCTACGAACGGTGGTGGTGGTGGGGGGGGGGGTTTATTCGGCACAATGTGGGAGAAAGAGTGGTCCACCAGTGGGGTTCGGCACGTCTTATATGGGCTGGACCCCACACGTCTTGTCCTAGGCCTCTCAATGGTTTTTCTCGATGTGATGCCGGTCTGCTTTCTAGATTGCGCACTGGGCATGTGCAGCTCCAAGCACATTTATTTCGATTGGGCTGGGTGCGCTCATCACAGTGTGCATGTGGAGGGGGAGTGGAACAGCGTGTCATTTTCTATTGGATTGTCCTCTCTGGGCCACACAGCAGCGATTCGTTCTCTGTGGAAGGGACGACCATTTGCGGGTTGCATTCGGTGTTGTGCCACAATCGATTTCATGTGTCCGATCTCTGCGCAGGACGGTGGGTTTCTGCAAGGCGACCCAACGGTCCCAGTAGGCTTTCTGTGAATGCCACAGTATATGCGGTATTCCCTGTGCCCAGTTTTCAATTGCCATATGGTGGCGCTAGAGTGTGTTGTTACGGTGTTATTACACAGGGTGGTTCTGGTGCGTCGTAGGCTCTGTGACATCTGCTTTGCGTATCCAGGAGCAGTCAGTGTAGTCTAGGTTAGTCTAGTCTAGGTTTAGTTAGTGAGTGCATATATTTGTAGATCTTATCGTCTCAATAAACAAAAGGTAAATCGCCTTTTAAGTCTACGCCTTGCGGCTGGCCAACATAACAATGCTTAAAATTGCTTAAAATTGCTAAAATTACCTAATAACAATGTTTAAAACAATGTAAAACAAGAAAACTGATTGTTCAGGGCCCCCGTAACTGTGAAATGACTCGACCAATTTCTATTTCTATGAAGGGCACATCTCCAGAAGTAGCTCTTTCAAATGAGCTAAGAGCCCGCTTTCTAGAACAAATGGTTTAGTCTGTAGAGACCATTGTATAAACGTGTCCAAAGAAGAAGAAGTCCAAGCCAAAAAATAAACTCACGATTCCAGCTCAAGTCCAGATCTCCAAAGTGACCAGTCGGAAATTAATAAGAGTTGGTACACGTGTTCACCAAGTCCAACAAAACTTATACAGGGTGGGGCAGAAAGGACAGAACACCCTTGGCAATCAAAGATGGTTAATGTTAGGATAATGAAACTTTCCATGG
>JAHWFP010099232.1:3210-14506 GCA_023313725.1 Lithobius niger | reverse complement strand
AAAACCCCGCGCGGCACTCGGGTGATGCAGGGCCGGAAGCCGCATATCCAGGGCCCTGCACCAGGAAGCTAACACCGCCGTCTATCTCGGTGAGGTGGCAGCCTAAGCATGCCGAGAGGCGAGGCCACCAAGGAAGCCGTACACACCACCTCCCTCGATAACCCAAACAGTTCGGGTCTGTGATGCAGATGGATACAGCACAAGCCGCCTCCCCACAACGACAGGACCCGAAAAGTCATAGCCGATTGACCTTAGGCCGGCTCGCCCAGGCCACCCGTCCTCCGGAATAAGGAGCCAAAGCCCGAAAGCCAGGATCTCCGCCTCCACGGATTACTAGGTTGCAGCACACGGCCAACATGCTGGGGGATGAGGATGAAAAGCCCAGTGGCCAGAATGGGCAAATCGGAATCAAACCCAAAAGGGGATTCAAACCGCCAAACATCCTCTAAGCAGCCACCCCGGGCCCGGTTTGTCTGGATGTCCCTTCACCTCTTTCGGACTAGTGCTTGCGACGGGTGTTAAACCTGCCCGCCATACACACCGTAGGCGCACTCGCAAACCGTAGTGTTGAGGTTGCTAGTGTTCAAGACGGACTAAAAACCCTCCGCCACGCAGACCCTTGGCTACGTATAATCCAAGCTCCCTGCAGGAAATCTTCTACATGTAAAACTGTTTATTAAAACATAAAAGGCTCTATACCTTTTTGCATCGTTCTAATAATGGCCTTACAAATTACTGCTGAATTAATTGCCATGGAATTGACTCCTCGTTGTACGCCTACATATGATTTGTATAATGTTGCTGAATCTGAATCTTCGTCATTAAGTATATTTTTTTCATTTTGCTAAAATTTTAGTGTAGTCAGATGACCACTAACGGTAACATTACAAAAACAAAAAACAGTTTTACAAATCACTTAGTCAGACTGTATAGGAATGAACTTGGTTAAAAGAATGGAACAAAATTTGTCTTGCTGAAACCTTTTATTTCTAAATTTGTAACAAATCCGTAGGCTCCCTAAACTTTGCTTTAAACTTAACTATGCTTATTTTATTTTAGTAACAGTACAGTATTTTCACGGAGGAAGCCTTACTGTTACGTTTTTTTTTACAATGAAAACTACTGGAAGCACCGTCAATAGTTTTCAGTGTAAAGAAATTTTCTGCTTGTAAAGTAAGCTCTACTATGATTTTTGCAGTTATAACAGTAAACTTTACCGTTCTTTTGATTTATTTCACTGGCTGAAGACAACATTTTTACAGTAATGTGGAAACATTTCACAATAATTAAATGACAGGCAGAGAGTAATACTTAACTATGTCTACACTTGTTTTCTTCATTTTTACATTGTAGGTTCATGCCAAACCTACCAATATGTTAAATGGATGGGCACTCTATAATGTAAACAGTTCGTTGCATAACGTTTTCCAAGAACCGACTTTTACTTCCAATAATTTGTAATAATGTGATGTTTGCATTGTTTTTCTGTTCCCTCCGTCCATGAACACCGCCAGTATTTACATCCAGTCTGAAGGCATCTCGATCACTACTTTATTTCACCCTCGTACTTTTCCTTATCGAACTCTTTTCTCCCCCAGGAATTATCGACTTTGCTACATCATTAATGACGAAACGAAAGTTCTTTTTATTCCCAGAAGGCCTTGTAGAAAGCTACACGTAAACAAGTTTTTTGCTTATGTGTGCAGCCCTTTGCGCGAAACAGCGAAAAAGGATTAGGCCTAATGGCGGTTAGTAATTCGTGGTAACAGGTACCTAACGTTTCGTCAGTGTGGTATCCTTATTTCAAAAAATTATCGTTAGTTTTTGTTTTACAAGCTGTGAGTTGAAAAGAAAACAGACACAAAGTCCACATTTTTTAATTGTCTAAAATAGATGATAATACAGTTATTAATCTTTCGAATTAAATATATCAGACTGTCCAAAAGACAACGGTTTGATTCTCTGTGTAAGTGGTCTTCTTTTTTCTTCCTCAGATTGTCAGTGCGCATCTTCAAAAGACCTGCTGTTTAAGCCAACTGACTGTTTTAACCTCTTCCTAATAATTTGTTCTTTGAAAAATATAAACTTTACACCCACACTTCTAGCTAATGCAGGGTAATGAACAAATATTAACCTGCATTGGCTAGAAGTGTGGATGTGAAGTTTAATGTTATTTTTTTCAAAGAAAAAATTGATTTGATGAAAACAAAAGGAATTGGTTAAAACAGTTAGTTGGTTTTAATAGCTGGTCTTTTGAGGATAAACACTACTAATCTGAGGAAGAGAAAAGGACACTTGCATCAACTGGAAATCGAACCCACGCCCATTAAATAACAGTGGGCAGAAATCCAGTCCGAAGTTGCGGGTCGAAAAAATTGTATGGTGGGGGATTACAACTCCTGAATGACTCTGTTTTTGTTGTATTGTAGCATAGTGCCAAGTGTGTTCTTTCAAGAATAATTTAAACATCAACTGTCGATTACCGTACCTGTAAAGTTGACGAACATATTTTTTTATTCTTTACATCCAGGGTCGTCTCCACCACCAACGGGGGACCCATCGTACCGAACGTGGGGTTCGACAGCGTCGCAAAGGCGGATACAGACGGGTGTGGGTAAGTGAAGAATATTTTTTTTTGGTTCCTACCAGTAGCAATGCATTGTATCATTACATATTCAGTAAATCAAAGTGTGGATCATGAATATACTGGTGAAATCTATTCACATGTGCCTCAACGCAAAATCCGTGAAGGCGAATCGATTTCCTCATGCAGCAGAGAGGTGGTGGTACGCCGTTGAGCAAGAATGATCATTTTTCAGTCTGAGACACCTTTCGCCCCTTTCTACGGCTAAGTCAACGCATAAAAGTACCGTAAAAGTGTCTTACCTTTCATCGGAAATGGCTCATTACCATTTTCACTAACTTTTCGTAGTAAAATTGATAGTACTTTCAGGGAACTTCAATGCAGTGATTTTTCTACAATTATCTGTATATGGTCTGTTAGGTTTTAGTATCATGTCTACACCACGCGCCAAGGTTGTTTGCCGTGACGCGCGTCTGACGTGACTGGGCTAGTCCACTCAGACGGCCGAAGATCCGCTGTTCTCGTTCGTCATTGGCTAACTCATGATGACATCATGACAAACAGCCGTGGCTCGTCGTATAGCCTTGTTCGCTGGATTACTCTACACTTAGCATTTTCATAGGACTACTCCAACTTAGCATTTTCAAAGGACTACTCCAACTTAGCATTTTCAAAGGACTACTCCAACTTAGAATTTTCAAAGGACTACTCCAACTTAGCAAAGTGCGGCTAAGACCCAGTTTGTTTATTGTCTTATCTTCCTAGCTTTTTTAGCCTTCTCGACATGACTTGAAGTTATGCCTTTTTTTTTAAATTATATTAATAAGACCCAGGAAACGTGCCGTGGGCAGTATTTGCACTAGGTTAAAGCCTAAATAGCTAAAGACTGTAGCAGCTCTTACAGACTGGTCATGCTGGCTGAGCGGTGGCAGAGCTCATTCTTATTGAGTGAGGGAGCCTATCAGGTCGATGACATGAAAGGAGGCCCTGGCAAAGTCCCTGCTAGTCCGTGATGGCCACAGCAGTGTGAGAGAATACCATGATCTTTCAACTTCTGTGGGATCTAATCTGGACATTTATCTCTGTCCCCTATAGTGGTCGGAGGTCTCCCGATTCGCATCCCCCAGTTTAACTTCCCCTTCCCCTGGACGTCTGACTCGTCCAAAAACGTTTACTTAAGTTCAAAATTGATCCGATTCATCTATACGAGCATTAGTTTGCTTCAGATGACACGAGGCTCAAGAAATTTATTGAAAAAAATATACTGCTTACCTGGTAAAGATTCAACCTTGGGCTAACTACTGAGAAGGACGTTATACTCATCACAGCTGCCATGCAAAGCACATCATTTCGAAACTGTTACGTGACTGGCTGCGTCACCAACTGGTTCGGTTGGGCTATCAAGTCGATCTAGTATCTGTTTGCAACGAGTGACCACGAGAGCGTGCTGTCGTCAAGTACGAGCAAACCGGAAGAGCAAAGCATCATGGAGATTGACAGTATTCAGCATTACTACACCAAAATGATAATGATAAGAATACTAAATTGATCGTTTAAAAAAATATCATAAGCTAGATTAAGACTTTAAAATAATTTTAAGATAGATCTGAACTGGCTGATTATTTTTTTCTTTTTTAAAATCCAACATTCAATTTTAAAATGATTTGTGGAAATGAGTGAGGCTAAGTATATCACATGGTTTTGTGTTCCGAGAAGTGTGCTGAGCAGCCGTTAAGGATACATCTTCTTCCATGGTTTCCATTTCTTGTACCGAGCTGAATACGGTTTAAATCGAACACAGAACGTTCTTCAGACGTTGCCCACGCACGAGTATTTCTTCAATTTCCGAAGGTGGTGTATTTATATTAGCATGGTTACCATGATAAAGATGCTGCCTTGTTTGATTTCGAGTTTCGACAGCCTTGGTCCGTGTTAAGCCCTACCAAGGCTTGGGCCTACACCGTCGGTTTTACCGTTTTACTCTCGTCACTCGCGTTAATCACGCGGCCGCAGGAGTTTCGAATTGCACTGCGATTGCAGCTGCAGGAGGTCGGGACACTCGCGAAATTACAGGTAGGCGTACATATAAATCGTCCATTAAGTAGTTCGTCCAAGATTCAACTGAGGGTCAGTTGTCAACTTTATGGCCTCTGGATATAATTTCTTCTATTGTTGTGTAAGACATTTTAATGATTTTAACGGATCTAGCATTCGATAAGTAAAAGTAAAGCAAAGTCATTTGCCGCAGTTGACAAAATATTGTGAAGTTATATATAAGACAAATAACGTTTCACAAACCGCTATTGATCTTCGCAAAAGTAGGAAGTTGTATATGTGGGCTGGACATTGCAAGAACTGCAAAAATTGTATGTTCGCTGTTCCGGGTTTATTCCATTCTCAGAAATTTCATGCTGCAGGCCAAGAAACATTAACCATAAAATATGATTTACAGAGCTCTAAACAGCGATGCTATGAAACTCCGCCATTGTGTTGGTTTAGTTTACTGTGTTTAAAGATGAGAAGGACAAATATTAAAATTGTACCCTGCAAAGATACGACCAGTTGTTTTCCTTACCAAGAATATGGATTACAAGTAGACATAACAGAATTTGGAAAGGACTTTTCAGCAAAAATATATTTTTTCCGACTTGCGTCGACGTAATGTCGTAGGTACAGATTTACAGTAATTGTGACATAATAGCGAATACATAACATCGAAAAAGTGTAAAACTTTTGAAAACCGTTAGGCTTTCCATCGTCAGAATCTGCTGGAGGTAATGTTTTTAATACAATGTTTTTAATACAATGTTTTTGTATTACGACCATATAGTAATACGTCGGATCCCTGACGTGGTTATTTCCTAATCCAAACTATATCACAGTATACTGTTGGCAGGGAGTGCTCAATAAAATATCAGTTTGTCGAAGCCAAAAGCACTACTATACGATGGTTTAAAACGAAAGAAACATGAAGAAAAAACACTTGATATTTCGCTTGCTAACTGCCCTAACTCTTTCAAGAGGACGAGAAAATAGTTTAAAGTATATGTATATAACAGCCAACGTGTGTTCACTTAGTAAAGAGATTCAAGCTAGGCATTATGCACTGTAATACTGTCTAATATAGGTAGCCTTGGTATCCGGGTATCAAGCAATGAGACAGTCAAGTGACCAGTGGCAGATACCAAGGCTACCTATATCAGACAATTCTTAAAGACAGAAAGCCAAAGGCTCAACAAGAGTTAAATAAATACAGATGCAACCTATTTACGTTGCCTTTTGTACTTATATGTCAGACTGCCTGGGCGGAAATCGAACTTTCACTTGGAGCGCGACAAATAAGCTTTTCTCCTGTGGTAATTGGAAAGTGTTTGTTTGTATGTATACATATGCACGAGTAAAATGTTGCCTGTGGTACGTTTCTTTTTGGCGTGTCAGTATGGCTCAGAGGTAGGACCTCGGCCATTGGTTTCAATGGTCGTGGGTTCAATTCCCCGCTCAGTCAGTCTGACATTTAAGTCCAAAAGGCTACATAAATAGGTTTGCATCTGTATTTATGTATATCAGACAGTGTTAAAGTCTGAATGTCTTTACTATGTGAATTACGGAAGGAAATCAAGGAAGGAAGGAAGGATATAGGGAAGGGCACATCAACAACAACATGTTTGTTATTACTAGCTTAAAGAAACAAAATTAACAGTAAATTATTAGAAACAAATGTATAGCTAAATGGAATCGACATTTTGAACTGCTAAGGATGAAAAGTGATGACCATAACAACAATAGCAAAATTAACCTGTCTTTGTGAATCAGATCTATTCTCGGACTCACGAAGGCATGTGAATTTTTTCGTCAGCATTTCTGCTTGTTTGTCATTCTTAGCAAAACATAATTTTGATTTCTTCGTTGGTTTCTATTATTTTGCCAGTATTGTTGTTAGATTCCCGTTAGTGTAAAAAGAATCGTACAATTACGCCTTCGAATAGAATTACTAGATTTATTTACGTTTTGAATTACTAATACGTTTAGTCAGTTCTTAAATGGGTGGAGAATGAATAACACTGCAGTGCATGCTGCATTACAACAAACTTTACAGATTAAAATGATTGAAAAGTCTTGGCCGGAAACTCGTTATTCGGCACCACTCTAGTGGCGAACCAGAGAAGGACGAGGTCAGCCCTTTGGCGGAAGTCCAGCGTGTGGCGATTCCTGGAGTGGCACGCGTGTTCCCGTGAAAGACAAGAAGGGAGTGACAAACGAATGACGATTGGCAGCCGTAATGAAAAGGTTTAGTAGGTAGTGCTGAGTTGGGTGAATCCATTCCCCGGTTGAGACTTGGAGGAGGACCCCGGCCGTGGCAAAGGTGAGCGGCTAAAGGAGATGAACTGTGGGATCCACAGAGCTCATGAATGAAGAATTTCAACTAGACGGAATGTAAAGCTCTGTCATTTCCAGAGGTGTTGGTTAACCGCCAGCGCCCATTTATTTTTTTTGGTCTCCAGCTTTCATTTTAAATATATTAAAGCAGTACAGGACAGGGTGTCCACAAATTATTCACCCCATACACAAATAAAAAAAAAAAAGAAAAACGAGAACAGATTTTGTAAAACTGTAAGTGCCACCTGTTCATTAATTCCAAACATTTTCCCTCAAAATTTCTGGTGATGATGGTCTCATAATTAACCTCTTTTTGTTGCTCGTAGAATATCCAGTCGGAAATTGATTTCCCCCCAAACTTTTTACAAACATGTCCTCTGGTATCGATTTGATCGCTCGGGTGAGCTTGTTCCGTAATTCCTGCAAACAAGTTACCTTTCTTGCGTACACTTTGTCCTTCAAAGCCCCACAAGCAAAACCAGGGTCATAAACATGGTATCAGCAGATATGCTTAAAAACGTTTGGGGAGAAATCGATTTTCGACTGGATATTCTCCAAGCAACAAAAGGGGCGTATGTGGAAGTTTATTACGAGGCCATCATCACCAGAAATTTGGGGAAAAAAAACTTTTTGATTTAATAAACACTAGCACTTTACAATTTTTCAATATCTGTTTTCGTTTTAAAAAAATTTGATTTCTTTATGGGGTGAATAATTTGTGGACGCCCTGTATTTACAAGTAGTGCCATTAAGCACCAGACTAAATATGTTTTTTTTAAAAAAATGAAAGCTGAAAACAAGAAGTAGTTAGGCAAGGTGGCTTGTGTTAGAAAAAGGTTATGAAGAATAGAAACAAAAATCCCTGGACCACGGGATGCCCTCCAAACATGTAATTTTAATCAATAAAATTTCCCGTTCCATAACAGAACCTTCATCAGTTAAAACACTAGAGATACAAACAGAAAAAGAACACTCAAGCAGAGCTCTTTACTTACATAATCAAAACCCATTAATAAATGAGTGGATTAACATAATATAAAGAACTGTAAATGTGTAAATTGGTTAAGCAATTGCACCTGGGGCCCACTGCCTTACTAGGGTTGTTTACATGGCACCTACCACGATTTGTGTGTGTTTTTGTGGTGAGTACCCCATGTTAGAGCTTTTCCTGAATATTCTTGCTGAGATTGGCATACTTGAGTGTTCTTCTTTTGTTTGTATTGCTAGTGTTTTTACTGGTGAAGGTTCTCTTATAGAACGGACAATTTTATTGATTAAAATTAAATGTTTGGAGGGCATCACGTGGGCCAGAGGATTTTGTTTCTAAAGCCCAACCCTCTTCTGAAGTTCTTTCATAAACATTATGGAATAAAATTCTTTCCCGGTTCCTTTTCCTCTGCTTATTATCCCGCTCTTCAAACGTTCTCAAGTCAGAATTCATAGTCTAAACACACTGAATTGATATCTTCTGATATCTTTCTTACAGTTCAAACATGTTATGCCGAAAAATGTTTAGCTTGTTTAGTGCATTGACAAAGAATTCATCTTTTAATTAGTAGCAAAACGTTTGGGATTTGGTTTGAGTGATCAATGTTATAAAGTAAAAGCCAAAAAAGTGCACAAATATGTATAAAAACTCGGACGGTTCGGCTCAACTCAGAGCCATTATCTAAAGTAAACGATAAAAAGAATTACAATAACAGAAGAAAACCATGAGTCAAGTTGCAAGTGAAACGTCCATCTTAACAGGGCAGAACTTGCTAGGACGTGTTAAAAACGGATAGAACGGTAAAAAAAAATAAGTTTTGTTTAAGTTTAAGAAACAAGAGGAGACTTCGATGAGTGCTTGTGACTGTAGCACCAAACGAAGTGCCAGTAATGAGCTGCATCTCGGTTTTATATGGGTTTACTGAGGCTCCCCTGGTGTCGGAATTTGTCAAATTGAATTTTTTTAAAAATAATTCGATGTAATCTTTGAAATTATTAAAAAAAAATTGCAAGATAACAAATTCTGACACTAGGGGAGCCTCAATAAAACCATATAAAAAATTGCTAGATAACAAATTCCGACACTAGGGGAGCCTCAATAACCCATATAAAAAAAATTGGAAGGTAAATTCCGACGCTAGGGGAGCCTCAATAAACCCATATAAAAAAAAATTGCAAGATAACAAATTCCGACGCTAGGGGAGCCTCAATAAACCCATATAAAAACGAGATGGATCTCATTACTGGTACTTCGTTTGGTGCTAGCCACAAGTATACATTGAAGTCCCCTCTTGTTTCTTAAAACTTTTTGAAATTTTTTTTACGGTTATGTCCGTTTTTAACACGTCTTATAACAAGTTTTACCTTGTTAAGATGGACGTTTTAATTGCAACTTGACTCATAACGTTCTTGTGCTATTATTTGTAATTCTATTTATCTTAATAATGGCTCTGAGGTGAGCCGAAACGTCGCGTTTTTATGTATGTTTGTGCACTTTCCTGGTTTTTACTTTACAACATTCTAACAAGTGCGTTTTAGTTGTAAGTACGAGTGATTAAGGCAAATGCTATCCTAAACAGAAATTTTTCCGTTTTAACGAAGTTTTAAAATTGTCATGCCCTTGCCCTTTTTCATTCCACCCAAACTAGAAAGTTCGATGTTTCATTATTTTATGACATCAGCAGCAATTTGCTAACAGAGAAGTTGAGTAAAAATCTTGCCAGATGTTACGTTCATCAAGTTTTGAGCCTTGCGTAGTTCGAAGCATCTGTTCTGGATGTACACGGCCGTCTGTCATTTTGTGTCACAGTTCGTCGCTGTTGGCGAGCAGCGAAATAAAGCGCTTCGTGTTTACTTCCGAGCCTGACAGAAATGAAGAATCGTAAATCGGTAATTTTAAGGCCTCCTACCCTTAGTCGGAAAATTGGCTGCCCAACAGGAGGGAATGGGACATTTCACACGTAAATATGCATTTTAGGAGCAGATTTTAATCAATACATCGAGGAAGGCTAAACAGTGGTGATGACATTTGCGGGTGTGTAAGTGTAAGCCTAACTGACGGCGTTCGTACACTCTTCACACATAATAATACATTACTTTCATACAAAACACATGGTACCAGCTATTTCCGGTTTAACAAACGCTGGTCTACAGGGCTAACCAGAGGGGCTAGCAAGTGTGGCTTCCGTCCCTAGACCCTTGCTTCAAGGGGTCCTCTGGCTAAATATGAAAACTGCAAAAAGGCCGTTCCGGTGTTCAGTTGGACATAGGCCCTGGCTTTCATCGGGTCCTGCAGGGAGACCTACTGACAGGGCCGTACCGTACTCCATGCCCCTTCTGACACGAAAAGGCCACAAAGAGCAAACAAATAAAAAAGAAAAAGGAACTCCTGTTCCATGGGGGCTAAGCGTACTTATCCATCAGAAAGGTATGAGGAGACCCCACAGAAATTTTGGAGTCACAGGCCCAATCATACCTGGGTGGCCCTGCTGGACTGGTATGAAGCGATATTGTCGCATTGCCCCGTTTGTTGCCGCATTGGGTATTGTTTCAGTTGGGACCCAGAGTATGATCGTCTATTGTTTTCCGTCAACATTACATGTCGGAAAATTTTATGTTTGTTACTGATTGTTACTACGTAATCAACATTAGCCTTTACACTGCCTGCCTATCAGACTTTTCACTGCTACCCTGCAAAAATTAAACACGCTACCACCTTGTCATTGCTACCGTGCAAAGAATAAAGATGCTCCCTATTTTTCATTGTTGCCGTGAAAAGAGTGAACATGCTCGCTCTATCGTTTTTACTTTGTCTTTACTGCGTTAGGATTAGTTGTCATATCTGTATTCGCATCACCAGCCTCGCTAAGCCAAATACATATAGAAATTATTTTCGTCGTAGTTGATTAACAAGCCAAAACTATACAAATTGAGACCTCCTATTTTACTTGTCATCGCCTAAGATTGCCCGGTCCGTCACTTGCTCGTTGATTGTCATCATCTTGATGGCGTTCGTCGCCGTTTCCATCTACCACTTGCTTGTTGGTTGTCATCATCTGGATGGCGTTCGTCGCCGTTTCCATCTACCACTTGCTTGTTGACTGTCATCATCTTGATGGCATTCGTCGCCGTTTCCATCTACCACTTGCTTGTTGATTGTCATCATCTTGATGGCATTCGTCGCCATTTCCATCTACCACTTGCTTGTTGGTTGTCATCATCTTGATGGCGTTCGTCGCCGTTTCTATCTACCACTTGCTTGTTGGTTGTCATCATCTTGATGCCGTTCGTCGCCGTTTCTATCTACCACTTGCTTGTTGATTGTCATCATCTTGATGGCATTCGTCG
>JAHWFP010099231.1:28877-40207 GCA_023313725.1 Lithobius niger | reverse complement strand
TCCCCGCGCATGTCATCACCTTGACATATTGTGAGGAATAAAATGACGTTACCATTCGCCCTTTCGGATCTTTTATAGGAGGGAAGTGTGCATGCGCACCTCGGGTCAGGAAGCTGGCTGGATTTAGATAAATCATTCACAAGTTGGAACTTCATTCGAGAACAAGAATGCTAAATTTATAGGTAGAGAGCAATAGAAACAGAATTTAGCCAGTGGCTGCCGGCAATTCTCTTTTTCTACTGACGAAAATATACATTACCTTAACAGCCTGAAATTAAAAAAAAATCCAACATTTTTTCCCCCATAAATTTTTAGATAGGTTTTGTATCAACTGATACACAGTAATGAAGGTTTGGCAAAATTTAAGTAGGTCTACTGTACTCAGTACTACTTTATAATTAATTTGTAATAACGTGCTTTAGTGAATACTGAGGGTATTGTGTGGTATCTATATGTGGTTTGGTATCTTTCCATCAACAACATGGTATTGCACAGCAAGTGACAATGCCTCAACTCCTTAATATCTAATTAAATAGTGAATAAAAGCCTTGATGTAATTGTTAAGATAACGTCTTATCAATCTGAACGCTTTAACTGCAATGTGGGACTACAGTGCAACCTCTTTTTTTAACGATATCCAAGTAGTATGAAGTAGAATGTTATATCAGGTTTATTGTTACAATTACTTTTGCATTCATTGTTACTTAAAGAACCTAAAATATAATGTAGTGATGTAGTTATTCTTAGTTGGGGTATGTGGCTTCGAGCCAGGGCCCTTTCAAAAAATTCCATTTCATTCAAAAATAGCATTGTTAGGCCATTTAAAAAAAAGAAGTTGTTTCTCAAGCCAACTGTGATAGGGCTCCCGTGTAAACCGTCATATTTGGTTGAAGTTTTTCATTAAAAAATTGAACAAAAATGGCTTTGTTTTAATTTACAACCCCTATATTATGGTAAAAAAGTAAATAAATAATAAAATAAAAATTCGCCCGCCCGCACCGATTTTTGTCGTAAAAGGCTCGAGAAACAACTTTCTTTTTTTAAGTGGCCTTACAACGGTTTTATTGTAATAAGAGTTATTGTTATAACGAGGTGCAACTGTATAGGGAAAGTTCACTTACACTTTCGGTGAATGAAAGAAAGTCATGTATTTAACAGTTCATTAGTCTCTCGTTCACCTTCTTAAGAATTTACGAAAACTTTCAAAGATTACATTGTAGAAGCACTGTTGATGTGGGCTGATTTAGAATTCGCGCTTTAACAATTGATCTATAATGTTGTTCGTGCTATTTCTTGCTGATTGTGACTTGTTGAGATGACCACATTAACTTACTGGTTTTGACAATTTCACTAATAGTTAAAACAATGTCATAGTGGGAAACTAATATTCACTCATCTTTAACTGAAGTGTTTCGGTTTTTTTTTTTTCAGTTGACTTTTTTTATAGACTGGAGGACAGCAAACAGATACCCAGCTCTAATTGTATTCTACATCAATTGTTGTTTTTTAATAGTAAGCATTGGTTGGATGGCTCAGTTTTCTCCCCGTGCTAGGGAGGATATTGTTTGCCGCAAAGATGGAACATTAAGATTGCGTGAACCAAGGTGAGCAATGCTGCTGTATATTTACAGGTACAGTAATAACTATTTGTGGTAAGCAGTTGAAGTGTTATTAAACATGCTTTTTGTTTGGTCACTATAAGATAAAAGTTTGATGTTATGTAATTTTCTCTTACGTAAGTGATAACATGCTCCATCACAGCAAAAACCGGCAAGCGGCGACTACTGTGGCTTCCAAAAGACATTAGAAAGAAGAAAACACTTTACCACAATATCGTGGAATCAGAAGAGTACATTAACAAAAAGTACCACGAACTACATTTCGAAGCTGTTCGAAAGCATGTCCACAGGCAACCGGCAAACTGGAACACGCTCCACCACTGATCTGTATTTTACACATCTAGACCTAACTCGGCACCCCATTACCTGTCAAATGTGGCGCTAAGTGCAGGGTGCACAATCCTTTCAATGTTGTTAAAGGCAGGGTTGGCAATATTCATCAATGGCACCATTTTCCTTTAGAAATGCTGGATGGCTATTTACTCAAGGGCCCTCAGATGTGAATCTTGGAGGGAATTGGACTTTAGTAACACTGTGGTTTCTTCCCAAGCTATCTGGTGCTGTTGTTGTTTGCCGTGACGTGCGATTCCATTTCTCATGTCTCCTTTTCGGGTGTCGTACTGGTGTTCTTGGATACGTTCCAGTAGTTGTCTATGAGTTTCTCCCACATATCGTGGAAACCTAACATCCAATTCACAGTTGAGTTTGAAAGAGAAGGACCTCTTCCCTTCCTTGATGTTAAGTTAGGGAGAAATAGAGGAGCAATCCCTTTCCATTCCAGTCACCCTAGGTCCCAGCTTCGTTCCATCCTAGTGAATGAGATGAACAGAATTTCTCGACATTCTTCTACAATGGAAGTTGCTGAGAAATACCTCATGGACGCCAACGATGTTTTTAAAGTTCCTCCTCTTGGGATATCACTGCATATTGGATTAATGGAGCCATCAAAAGAACAAGAAAGCACCGCCACACTCTTGGTGTTTCTTCCGTCAAGACAAGCGACTCCTGCGATGCTCCAAGCAAGTTCCTCACGTACCTTCCTGGATGGAGTGAGGTTATCCACAAGGTACTTGAAGAGAACGGAGTGAAGTGTTGGCACAGGCACTCACTGAGCCTGAAAAAACTTCTTAAAGGCAGGAAGCCTCAGTCCCCTTCATCCTCCCACCGGCACACAACCTAACACCTAACAACATGATGATTCTTCCCTGATTGGGACTTGCCCACTGTCTTCAACTCCTTAATACAAGCCCCATACGAACCGATGCAAGACAGCTCCCTTCACCTCCTGTCACGAAAAACTGTTTTCCTTATAACCCTTGCCGCAAGCCTTCACTGCAGCAAGATACAAGCACTATCAGCGGACCCTGCATACTGCACATTTGGTCCAAACTTCAATTCTGCAATTCTAATCCCGCAGGCAAGATTCCGAGCAAAAACTCAAAAACCCTCCGAACCATCGAAATCCATCATCATCCCCGCACTCACAAACATCCTTGGAAATGAACCTGAATGCCAACTCTGCCCAGTACGCGTTCTACGATTTTACTTAGCAAGAACAACGCATGAGGAAATGCGGAAAGGAAGAAATCAACTATTCCTACTCACCGATAAGGATCGACCGAGTCCGGATATATCCGGATCCGGCGCCGGATAATGCGGTATCCGGCAAGATCCGGATCCGGCAATTATATCGAGCCGGATACCGGTTGCAACACAACCAAAACATTGTTGCCGTAAACATGTCGCTTGCCATGGTAAAATAAATCGTAGTAAAATAACTAAGCGATCTACGGGTATAAAAAATTGCAGACGTAATAATTACAGTGTAAATTATTGCACAAAATATACTTGGGACAATCGTATTAGGTTTTCATAACTTAAAAAAAAAGTTGAAGTTCGACTACGTAAATCCGCTTTACAAAAATATTCACCTTCCGTTGCAGTACATGGGAGACCTTGAAATGATAACGTCCTCTGGTTATTCTTCCATTACAGCGTTGTTTACGGCTTCCGACATCCTTTTTTAAAGTTTTTAATACCGTAGAAGTAGTTTAAAGTTGTTTTATTTCCTAATTTATATTCACTATCGTTGAAAGCAATCAGTTTAGGCCGCAATCGCGCACCCACTCACAGCCGGCTGTCCGCGAAGAGACGCGCACAAGCTAGCGCTTATGGCTGTGACCTTGACTCGCTTCGCGTGACATCACTTGTGACTGGCCCCCGCCGCGATGAGTGATCACGTGTTATACACGTACCAATCGGGGAATCCCAGCTTTCCAACGCGACCAAGATGGCGCCCGTTCGTTGCGTTACGACAGCTTGAACAAGGGGCTAGTTTTAGCAAACAAAAGCAATTTCACTTCAATTTTTATGACACGGCCAACAAAACACATCAGTTAAGGTAATTAAAAGATGATATTAAATTAAATAAATCCAAAATACGCGTGCCAAAGTACCTAATTCAATCGGAATTACACCTCTGTTGTATGCAATGGCGGTTTTTCGTTGCAAACGGGGCTTTGAATCCAGGGTGCGTCGGGAGTTTTAAAAACGGTTTTGAAGTGACGATAAATCGAGGTTTGGTCGCCAAGGGGTTAAATTCGAAAAGTAAGACTGTTTAATGGCGGCATCAAAAATTAGCAAGAAATAATAGCATGATAAACCAAAGATGTCTTCCATGTTGCAAGAGTCAAGACAGTTTTGTTCATAAAATGAAAAAAAATAAATACAGCTTTTTTTTTATGTTGGTTTCGTTCCTTTTTTTTTTTTGCTTTCGTTCTTTGTTATACTGTGCGTAATACAAAACGGAACGAAAGCAATTTAAAAGGGAATGAAAGCAACAAAAAAAAGGAACGAAACCAACGTAAAAATGCTGTAAATAAAAGAACTGTTGTAATTTTGTTTTTTTTTTCATCCTGGTTCACAAATATTGCAAAATTTTGCAAATTATATTTCGAAATGAAGCAGTAGGCTAATCAATGGGAAATACTTCAACTAGAAAAATGTTTTTTGATTGATTAACCTAATGAGTGCTTTGTTTGACTGTTTAAAAAAAAAAATTTGCAGAATTTGGCACCATTGCAAAAACAGTTCTGTAGCCTACATGCAATTATACTATACTGGTACTCTTAATAGCGTAAGACTTCTTAGTGTTTAATGTAAGAAAGTAATCTGAAACAAAGCAAAAATTAACACCATAGCTGCAACTTATAAGGGGAAAAAATAAACAACTTTATTTCGTTTTTGTTTGTGAATTACCCGGTATCCGGTACCGGCCCGGATCCGGAACCGGTCCGGCACTGACATCAAATTATCCAGTACCGACCCGGATCCGGCAAAACGGTATCCGGTCGATCCCTACTCGCCGATTCATCCTCTGGCGAAACATTGGCTGCATTGATATCAAAATGGATAAAGAAAACAACGCAGCATACGACAACAGTGATGGCACAGATGAAAACATAAGTGACAGCACATGATCTACGAGCAATTTCAACATCTTAGGCTCACCACAACGCCATCCCAACACAAGACATCTTGGCAGCAGCATGCTGGCGGAATACCTCCACCTTCACGTCACACTACCTCAGGGCCATGTCAAGACAAGCAGATGGATTACACCGGCTGGGACCGATCGTCGCAGCTGGGACTGCAGTCAACCCCCCTTAAGCAGTAAGAACGAAGCATAAGCAAGCCACCATCAAGACGGAAGCAAGACCCTTCTAAATTAAAACAACGATACTTTTCAGGGCCACCATTTTTTCCGAAAGAGAATCGAATTCTTGTTTTCATCACCTATTCTGAATAAAGTGCGAAATTTATATTTTTGGAGGGCAAAGCCTGCTCATAACCCAGGGCGCCCGTCAAGGCGCTGCCGGCTACCTAACTTTTACGAGGTCTCCTGTTAATGCTAAATTAGCAAGTTATGATATTTTCCAGCGGCAATAAGAAAGACCATTTTGCCGGCCCTCCTGCCTAGCCGGCTAAAAATGATTTCTTTTGCCTAGGAAAACATACTTAACCTACACCCGCCCTACCTCCCCTCTTGAGTCACCGCCTGACGTATTGAGAGGAAAATAAATGCCGAAAGCCTCTGCGCTCTCGCTTTTGTAGAGGAGGACCGAGGGTTACCTAGCAGGCGGCTACATGCTGTTAAGAAACCTCTAGGGAGACGCATCCATTGGGACAATGAATGCTAAATTAACAGGTTATATATGTTTTCCTAGACAAAGGAAACCATTTTTAGCCGGCCAAGCAGGTGGGCCGGAAAAATGGTCTTTTTGTACGTCTGCACTGTAGTACATTCTGTTTCGGTTGTGATAATTTCATAGTTTTCTTTATTACCGTGTAATTTCAGTGCTGGTGAAAACTTGTCGTGCGTCATAGTTTTTGTGATGGTGTACTACTTCCTCATGGCGGCTGTTGTTTGGTTTGTGATGTTAACTTATTCATGGTTTATTGCCTTCCGTGCTTTGGGGAAAATACGAGAAGCCATCGAAGCCAAAACTGCTTACTTCCATCTGGTAGCGTGGAGTTTACCCCTTGTGCTTACCATAGCAGTGTTGGCCATTGGACAGGTAAGGATATTGTGTAATAAGCAGAATACGTAGAAATCCTGGTAGTAATTTATTTTCATGTATGGAATGGAAAAACAATGAGTGGATTCCCATTTCCGTGCGTTAACCTCACATAGATACACTCATTACTTGCTTCAATAATTGCTCCGAAACTGGACTGCATTATACTCATTGTTTTTGGCAACTGTGACTTTAAATTTTTAACAAAATTTTTGGGCCGTTTAATAAATTCAAATACCTAATTTTAAAGGTAATTTTTCTGTATACAGTACCTCAATTACCAAGTTTGAAATTTCTGATTAAAACAGAATTATGTTCACAGCTTCAGTCATATTTCTCAAAAATGATGGGTGCCCATTTGATAGTAAACATTAGTCCATTAACAGTTCTACAGCAGACGCCATACTTTACGTACCTCTCAAAATAGCGAAAACCAAACCAGTCCACAATTTCCGCAAATTTTCGACAGCTTTGAAAAAATTTGTTGTTGAAACGGCTTCTGTCAGACGCCGATTTGAACGAAGCGCGGTGTGCATAGCCTCCAAGAAATAGAAGGCCAGTATTTAAGCGTCCTTCTTGCTACTCTACCGAGCTCGCAGCCTCTCTGCCAGATCTCTTCTCACCAAATGCCAGATTTCTGGGGTCGATGGTGGTTTGAGGTTCATTAGCTCTCTCCCATCTACTTTATGCCTAACTATGGCTAGTGACTCAAGGCATCGTAAATGTTTATCATCGTAAGAGTTTGACTTAATCAGCGTAGTGTAGTAGTCATGCACACACTTCGATCAAAACGGCGCCAGATAGTGCGTTGTGATGTAACTAAGGCTGTACCGAACGAGAATTTTTCAGCCGAACCGAACCAAACTGAACAAACCTTAAATAAGCCGAACACCGAACACTTCCGAACCGAACAAAAATATATCAAACCAATCTATCTTAAAGTAAAATGTAAGAGAACACAGTTCACAAAGATTCATCAAGCACAAGTTTCTTAACAAATGTAGTTATTTTCACATGGACTTGCAGGTCCATAGATGTGGTAACTCTGTTTAAATTTACAAAAATGTCCCACTACTTTTACATTTTTCCTTATAACTGCTGAACCGTTAGAGCTAGGAACTTGTGGTTTGGACCAACAGAAAGCTGGCGAAAAAACCTTCAAAATGGTGTATTCAAACATTAAAATCCGTCGATTAGAAGTGAAAATATGTTAGGTTTGGTATTTTGCATTTGAAAGACCGAAAACCGAACCGAACACCCTTTGTTCGGCTGTGTTCGGTTCGGTACAGCCTTAGATGTAACTAGTACATTTTTATTTCTTAATCACCTGAAGAACAGCAGAAAGAAATTTCAACAACAAATTATTTCAAAGTTGTCGAAAATTTGTGGATATTGTGGACTGGTTTTTGCTATTTTGAGAGGTGCGTAAATATGGCATCGCAGAAGAATGTGAATCGATTGGCTCTCGATGCAATCGCCGCCATTATGTATATTCCATCAGCAGTCTTAAGTGATAGCATTTTTTTCCATATTTTTGTACCATATTTGTATGTTTGTATGTTCGACGTGTTTTACGTTAGCATGCTTTTAATTTTTCTAAGTTCGATGCGATCCGTAGGTGTTTCTCGTGCCCCCTTGCTCCCTGTTATATGATACTGTCTTGTGCTATGTCGTTACGCTGGTGTTCGTAGGGAACCGTCACAATGCTCGCAGCCTTCTTTGGATTTTTTTTTCCAGTGAATCATTTTCTGCTTGATAACTAGAGTCAACACACTGAGCATGGGTGTGGGTTAATAATGTAAAAACCATACATGCTAAATCTACCAAAGTGTCTGGCATCCAGAATGTAAAATTGTCTGTTCAAAACATAAAACTGTCTGATGAAAAGTCTGTTTAAGTGTAAGAGTACCTAAATTTCGTGGTGTATCAGATATTGTCTGATACCAGATACCAGGATATGACAGATTTTGCATGTATGGTAAGGACCGTAAGGCATTTTTTAAAGTAGAATTTGCTCTTGCGTGCTTTTCGCTTTAAACGATTCCAAAAGTCGACTAGTTTTTCTTGTGAAGTAGTGCTGGTACCTTTTCTATCGATGGAACTAAATGGCAAAAACAAATTTCACACTTGAAAATACGTAAACACATTATACTGTGAGAGTTCAGAAAATCGAAGCACCGAAATAAAGATGCACAATCTCACAACAAGAATGAAATCGGTCCAATCTCCGCAAATTTTCGACAGTTTGCATGGAGGAGGATGAAATACGTCTCCCAACTGTCTTCTTCAGGCGCTATTTTGAGGTTTTCTTCTTCTTTGACTCGCATCAGTCCGTTTGTTAACGTTCAAGTTCTAAGAAAAATTCCCAATACAAGGGAAGGTGTGTACCTGGTACCAAGCAGTGGTACCTGGTACCACGAAGATGATTGTCCTGTGCCGAATTCTAATTCTAATTCGGCACGGGACAATCATCTTCGTTGCCTCGAATCTGTTGCCATCCAACACCATGAAAAGAATGGGATCCCCCTTATGAATATCCAGGGTCCATCACAGCCCAACGTGGGACACTTAGTAGGAAAAGACTTACGATAGAGGTTGGCGCACAAGTGGAGAATCAACAGAGGCCAGATTGCAAGTATGGGAGGCCACAATGTAGGCCATACCTTGCAAATACTGGAGGCTGTGATAACTGCCAAATTGAAATCCAAGCAACTGACAACAAACAAGGATGTAACCAGAGACCTAAATTGAACTTTGGAGGGTCTGATGAAGACAGTAGGGGTACTGTTGAAAATTAGCAAGACTGTGAGACTGTCTTTTTTGTGAATTTAAGCCATTTGACAGTTGAATTTGAATTTCACAGTACTTTTATTAACAATGTTTTTACCAATATGTTGAGCATCTATTACCATGCGATGTCGATGCAGAAGCCTGGAGAGATGTTATGGTGACTGCATAACTCAATACTGCTTAACTTTTTTTCCAAAATTTCTGATCATTGTCCCGAGGTGTGTCTGTTGTAGTTGTTTAAACATGTCTTGGTTTATCTAGAAAGTATTTCCCCTGACTTTTTTTGTAAAATTTCCCTAGGAACTGAAAACCACAAAACTGACAGCTGATTTGTTAAAACTTCTATTTTTTTTTTGTATAGATTGATGGCGATTCTGTCAGCGGCATTTGTTTTGTCAGCTTTAGTAACTTTGCTTTCCGGATTGCATTTGTACTAATTCCAATCATTGTTGGTCTTTGCTGTGGAGGGTTCTTCCTGGGAAGAGGTAATGTTTCATTTTTTTGGGCTTTATGTAATACTTGCAGGTCAATCTACTGAAGCACAGTAATTTTGCCATTGGCTCTACTAATAGATAGTAACTTGACAGTTGTACGAATGTGCAATAATTTTGTAGCTGTGTTTACTGAAGGGCAATAATTTTACAGTTGGTGTCTACTGAAGAGCTATAATTTTGCACTTGGATCTACTGATTGGTAGTAATTTTAAAGAAGCCGTAATTGTTTTTACTTTGAAAGTTTGTGACTCAAATTACAAACACTCACAGAAAATTATGCACAAATCCAAAACCAGGGAATGCTTAGATAGTATTCAGCGAATTCCAGTTTTGAGCTTTTTATTTGAATTCAACTTAGCTACCATGAAATCTAGGCCTGTTGTCGTTATCACTGCCCATTACAGCAAGCACGATTGGTAAAGCAGATGACTGCACCCTGTATGTGTTTTCATCAGGCTGGTTGCCAAGGGCTGTAGAAACGAGTGTCTGACGCATTAACTGTTTTGACTAACGGTAGGAAATGTGGTTGGCTTCTTTCTGAAGTTTTTGTCGAGGTTTATGCATTTTTTAAGTCTACATACGGCTCCTAGTTGGTGCTTCCTCCAGTCTCCATTGACATGCGTACACACAAATCATACGATACGTTGCGTTACGAGGGAAAAAAGAAATAATGCTCAAACACTAGATTTTCATTCCTTCGCCGTGTTGGCCACCCACATTACCACCTTTTTAATGAGTACTTGTGAAGGTGGAAGCCGTTTACATTCAGGAGTATTACGTACGTAATCTTCAATAATCTTCCAGCATAAAAATATCGAAAATTGTGAGTGTTTCATCCCCTTGAGGGAATTGACCTTCGAAACACTCACAAAATAGCAGTAGAGCGAATTTAGGAAGACTGTTAGGCATTGGTAAACATAAGACACAAAATGATGTGAAAGTGGTTACATGTAAGATTCTATACTTCATTTATTGCATGCTATGTAGGGTCAGATGAATACAGTATTCAAATATTCATTCGTAAGATCATATTCAAATAATAATATATCCTGCTCAAGTATTCGCCAAAAAAATTATGTATCTGTGTATTTTACGTGTGTTTTTTTGTTATTTTCTATTGAAGTTTTTTTTGTTTTGCCGAGGACTTCTCACATCACACTCAGCCCCCACTAGGCTTTCTCTGCGCCGCCCTGGACCGGTCCCCGACGAGACAAAAACCGGCGGGGGGAATTGAATCAGATACCGCCCTAGTTCTAATCGTCGCAAGATAAACTACTGCGAAAGCATTTGCCGAGAATGTTTCATTAATCAAGGACGAAAATTAGTGTTTCAAAGGCGATCAGATACCGCACCAGTTGTAACGATAAATTTCAGTCCAAGAATTTCACCTCTAGCATCGCAGTACGAGTGCCCACGTCTGTCTTTATGATTAGAACTAGGGCGGTATCTGATTGCCTTCGAACCTCTAACTTTCGTTCTTGATTAGTGAAGAGATACTTGGAAAATGGTTTCGCAATAGTTCGTCTTGCGACGGTCCTAGAATTCTCTAGCGTCGCAATCCGAATTCCCCCATCTGTCGTTATGGTGAGAACTAGGGCAGTATCTGTTCGCTTTCGAACCTCTAACTATCATTCTTGATTAATGAAATCATTCTTGGCAAATGCTTTCGCATGCATTTTGTATTGCACACCTTCAAGTGAAGGTCGGTAAGGAAGAAGGGGGAAGGAGATTGAACCTCATCATGTTGCATTACATCTTTTCCCCTTTGGTTGTGATTATGTGTGCTTAGCCTAGTCAACTAATTTAAACTTTGCTGTGGTTTTTAATGAAAAACGGAATTTTTTGTTGGG
>JAHWFP010099231.1:0-18450 GCA_023313725.1 Lithobius niger | reverse complement strand
TACTTTTTTGGTGAATGTCCTGCTTTTGTTCTACTTTTTAAGAAATGTCCTACTTTTCCTACTTTAAAAAAGTTTAAAATGCATCACATGCTGAATTGTGTAAAGTTCAGTACAGAGGCAGGCCAGAATACGATCCGAACTAACAATTCCTAAACCAATCAGATTGTTACAAGAGAATTATTACAATGTTCAAGGTTTCTTCTTCTTTTCCTATAATTCAATCTCTGATATCTGCTGTGAATTCTTCAGTAATTTTCTGACGACGCTCTTACAGAAAGAATTAACTAACTTTGGTGCACATAAGCCTCGACGCCACTCGACCTCGGTGCATAAGCCTCGGTTCACTCGACACCATAAGCCAGCAGGCTTTCTGTCGAATTCTCATCAAATTCAAATTCATATACAAACTAAATGATCTTGTGTTAAATGTCACAGGCAGTTTTCTTCTGGCAATAAATGTAAACGAAGAAAAGAATCTCTAATTCAGTGGAAGGCCTGTTACTGTACAAGAAAAACCAATTCAGTTAGCTGAAAATAACTATTATTTAGCCTAACTTAGCATTCAATTATTGTACTCTGTGGTAAGTTAACCACTTGTAAGTCTAAAATTGTAAGATCCAAGCGTTTGGGGCAGTTTAAAAGCAGACTTGACTTACTTCCAATAAAATACAAAATAAAATAAAAAGCCTGGTGGCCTGGCTACATTTGGAATGAAAAATGCCCGAGAACCAAACATATTTCTTTTCACGGCAACGTAGCATAAGTCATACTGACCTAACAGTTTTCCATGTTTCTTAAAAGAACATAAAAATTAAGATAGGTGTTGGGTGGAGGTGGTAAGAGATTAAACGTTTCGTAAGAGTTCAGGGAGGAGAAGTTATGGAGCAAAAGAGAGCGGCATTGTGGTTGTGCCTACAGACGGCAAAAGCTTAAATCCAGACCTGGAAAAATGACTATACATTGATGTACCTGATGGATACAGATGTTTAATTTAATGCTGTCAAAAATTAGCAAGATAGAGACGTTTGCAAAGTATGTTATTGAAGCTAATACTTTATATCTGAATTTGTCAAATATGAGTGTGATTGGTGATCGTCATTTTGCAACTAATAATACAGACTTTCAAAGTAAACCTTACAATTTTTTTCTACATCTCAAAACGGACTTTTGTTGGTGTACTAGGTTGTTTATTGTAGAGAGAGCGTGTTGTATAACTTAGGATGTTTGATGCACGCCCAGCCCTAGCCATGGTGCCAGCAGGAGATAGGGACAATTTGGCTTGGCCATTCCAATCGGAAATTCCTTCGTGCAGTCGGCTGAGTAGAGGCATCACAGGGCTCTTCTCTTCCCGGAAATGCCTGGAGTTGCTGATTAAAGGCTCAAACCCGGGACTTCTAACATTTGAGTTAGTTGTGCTAAACTTCACTCCACCTTGGTTCACTGCCCCAATATATACCATAGCGAAAGCATTATACAGTAGTGTCAAAAAAAGCAGAAAAAAAATTACAAATAATTCAAAGAAAAATTCTATTACTCCAATTTCACATAAATAATACTGCGGTCACTTTTTTTTTTATCATTTCCACAGCAATCTTACGTGTGGTGGCAGAGCTAACCAAATGCAGTCGTAAACAGCAGTGTTGGATTTGTTTGACAACCACGCGACAATACAGTCTGGGGCTTTAAAATGGTACTGATAACTCGAAACTTCCATTTCAATCTTCTTAGGATCTACAAAATGTTTAAGCAACAGATTTACTTAGTCGATTTTTATTTTTAGGAGTGCCCATGAATTATACACATATATGTATATATATTTTCTGTAATATCCATTTAATATTGTAAATGACATTTTTACATCCCTGTTCCACTGATTTTAGTTAATTTTATTTTACAGCTTCATTCTTTATCCTTTCCTTTTTGTTGGTTCTGATAACGGTGATTTGTCACGTGTACGATAATTTTCATCAGGAAGAGTGGCTTAAACACTTCAAGGCACATTTGCTGTAAGTATGTATGGTTGTTCAAACAGTTGTTAACTTACATTTCTGGGTAGAGGCCCTGTATTTCCTTAGGAGGAAATATTTTAGGGTCTGGGCTTTTAAACAGCACGTTCTTTCCATTAAGCACTGTGGTTGAGCTCACACGAGAGCAGAATATGGCCGAGGCTGTAAATAAGCACCCTTATGTTCGTCCGAAACATGTTCTTACACGTGCTGTCTTTTAAAGCGACATTTTTTTCGTACTGTATATTTGATTGTCCAAAATAAACTATATTTTGTAGACACAGCACCAAGCAGGGGTCGTGAATCGCTTGTAACCAAACCAAGTACAGTAACCTGGTTAGAGTGGGGGAAAATCCAGAATTTTGGAAAAAGTACAATTTCACTAAAAGTAAATGATGGATGTATGCCTTTGCTATCTATCAATTCACCAAATTCTGCTTAGTAACTCGACTGAAAACGCATAGAAAATAATGGCAACTAGCATTAGTAAGCAAAATGCTGTCTACTAATGTTTGTTGCCATTGTTTTCGTGAATTGTTGCCAACGTCATCTGTCAGTATCGCTAAAACGCTGGGTAAAGCAGAGCAGAACATAATGACGACATTTGAAACCGAAGTTGTGTAGGTAGGTTATTGTTTTCAATCTACATGGGTCTACTGAGTAGTGGTTGCCAATCTGGTTTACACTATATTGGTCAACATGTTGGAAATGCGATCGTATATTGGAAAGCCATGGTTGTATGCCACTACAGTATTGGGGAAAACTCGCAAGACACTATCGACGTGGATGTTGCAGTTCATTAAAGTTTCGGGATACTGTTCAGTTACTGGGCTGCTTGAAAGATTATCGAGGCCCGCCACCAACTAACACATAAGTCATTATCCCACCATTAGCCATTTAATAAGCAGAGAGGTTAGCACTCACCTAGAAACGCATTGGAACAAGCAACAGCGTAAATACGAGAGGCTACGGAAGGCGCCGTTTTTCAAAACACAAAATGAAGACGTAGTTGGAGACGGAGAACGGACTGAAACTTAGTGCCTGAGGAAGACAGATGTGAAGCAGTTATACCACCAAACTTGCTAAAGCTGTCGAAAATTCGCAAGATATTGTGAGATCGAGTTTTAAAAGATCTAATATCTTAACTTGGTGAAGATGAGTGTTAATCAAGTTGGACATAAAGTCTCGGAAAACATAAGTCATTTTATTTATTTATTCTACTTTGCTGTTGATACATTTCAGCATACTACAGATGTTTCGTTGATAGGTGCTCAAAAATATGATACGTGTGCATTAGTGGGTTTTAATATTTTGGGTTCGATTCGATTTCAATCGATTTTGGGGAAGAACACCTCAATTCCGATTATTATTTGATTTCTAAATATAATTTTTTTTTCTTTTTCAAGTTTAAACTACAGTATTTTGTTTTTCAATTTGTATCAATAAGGACTAGTCTTTGCAAAAATTATCACGTTTCAGTAATTACATTCCTGTAAACTAATGTTACTTCAATACTTAGCGAACTAAACTTTGATTTGTGTGTTCATTTATTGCGCAAAACTACACTTTGGTATTGCACAAAGTTAAAAAGCAAGCATCCAACCTCCACGGCTCCACGCCCCTTTCGAATAGCACCATCATTAAATTTTATTTATTCAAATTAACTTCATATATTGTGCAAGTTTGGCCAATTATTGCCCCTTAGTTGATTGTTAAATTTACACAGGAGTCTAAAACGAAATCTTACTATTGTGATTTTAAGGCAATGGCGACACTATTTTAGCAATGATTATCATGGTACCGTACGTAGTTGCCACATAAAATGAAGTCATTAGAAATTTTGACGGACGTTAATGTTTTACTTGATTCTAATTTTAATGTTAAACTTTATTTACGTGAATTTATTGAACAAATTTTGACGGATTCGATTCGATTTCGACAACGTAATAAAATCGAAATCAAATCGATAGTTTTGATTTTTGCACAGTCCTAATGTGCATATTACGAATAAAATAAGGGCTCAAATTGTTTTCGAGGAAATGGGCTAGATGTCTCCCTAGGATTTGGTCCACCTGATTGATTGCTAGCGTTTTCCAGTAACAATGACTTTGGAGTGTTGATGTAAGTTCACAAGGGTTCAGGGTCCGTTCGTGCCACCATTTCTCTTCTTTTAGTTGACAATAAAAACATCGTTGACATCTCTACTCTTAAGATGGCTCGGACATTAAGAATTGGGCGTAAATTTTGTTGAAGTTAAGTTGGACAAGTCGTACAAAACAGTCTTGACTCAACTTTCATTTTTTTGAACATTTTATGCTGAATACGAATTATCCTAGCCGAATTTGCATTCAATTATGATCACTAAATAAGAGGACCAGTCAGCTATTTGTGTACATTTGCTATTGTTGTTTGATTCTCTCCAGTGGCAGGGATGATTGCTATCGTGTAATGATGCTGCTCGACTCTCTTGTCTGGTTAACATTCATATTTTCCACTTTCGTTTAAGTTATTATTGGTTCCCAGATATTGCTTGACCTGACAACAATACTGTAGCTTACCGACTAGGGCATGGTACCTCTGTTGCTTGTGGGAGTTGGACCTTTTACAATTGTTTTGTGTGAAGTATTTCTATAGACTCCCAAGTGGTCCAGGTTCATAAGCCGAGTTGTTGTGGCAGCAGGCAGTATGCAAACGTTTTCTTGTGGTGGAACTTCAGTGCCCTTGGTTGTTGAACACTTTAGAATTACCTTTTCGGAAGGCTGTGCAAAAAAAAAAAATTGTTTGGTTTATGGAAGGGGTTGCAGGTATATGCATGGAACAAGGTATTTTATTTTATTTTATTCAGCTGACTTCGAGCATGAACAGCTTATGCAGTTTTGCTAATAAGCTATTTAGGCTAGTCCATAGCTTACCTTATGTTTTATAGTTTTTGCCAAATAACTTTACACTGCTTTGAATTATCACCATTGACGAGCTTCTTTCAAGCTGGTTAAATCTATGTACCATATTGGTGTGTCAAAATTGGTAAAAAATTGGTAACGTTTGAGTTCAAGCAGTGGACCCAAGAGCTTCATAAACAATTTTGACTAGCAGTGATTAAGAGCAGCTGCACGCACCCGTAAACCATAAGTTTTAATTCTGTGCGCGACCTAAAATGGCGACCAAATGCATGTACGACCTTGACTTGACAATATGAACTATTTCAGGTGCAAGGCAATGCAAAATGCGAGCAGTCTGATGCATTCTGAGCCTTCCATGTGCAGTTTTGAAAACCGCCCTAGCATTCACGTGGTGCAATTGCATTTGATGTTGGTATTTGGAACTGGAATAATAATGAGCCTTTGGGTTTGGACTCCTGCCACTGTCGACACATGGAAAAGATTTTTTAGAAGGTAAAATGTTTAAATAAGATTATCTTACATTAAGCTGCGGTGTGATAATATTAAGAGTGTAGTATTACGAACATTAAGCATTGAAACATTGTTTATCGAAGTTGTCTTGGGAGTACCAAAAACATAGGGTGTATGTATGTGTTGTTCGAAAGTAGGCCGTTGATCGAAAGTTGACCTTTGATCGTAGCCTCCTGCAGTTGTAGGGCTGTCACTCTACTTTCGTCTCGGACCCCTAAACTGTAAGAGGCTACAATCAACGGCCAACTTTTGATCAACGGCCAACTTTCCAACAACACAGGAGAAGTAATGACAAGAAAAGAGTAGAGGAAGTATATATAGTGCCTAAAGAAGACAGTCGGCTATGACTTTACATCTCCAGCAGATTAAGGACTGTCAGCTGATTAAGGAAAATTTGCCTGACATATAGGTATTTATATCTTTGCGTTTTTAAATCTTGCGTAATTTTCGCATATGCTTCTTTATTAACATGTCTTGTGATGTCCAAAGTAAGTAACTCGACGTTTTTAAGTTAAAACTGTTTTCATCATTAAAATGATTTTACTACATAATATTATTTTAAGCCAATATTTTTTATTAGTTATGTGTATTTATGCATTGATTTCAGAGGTAATTTTTCTTCAGATACATACTGAAGTAGTAGAGTTTTCAGTTAATTGAGAATTGGAATCTATTATTGGAATTTGACATGAGTAATCTGAAATCTGAATCAGATTTGGTATTGGTAAGTTTCTTTTAGTAAGCGGCTTAAACCCGGCTCGGATGAAAAAAAACTGATTGGTCCAGCTTTTGAATACACATTTTGTAACCTAAAATAGTATGTAACTAAGTAGGTGCTATTGTGTTTTTGAGCCTGTATTTTGTTATTTCTGACAACTTATTATAAGTAAATCTTGTCATGGTTAAGCAAAGTAATCCGTCTCTTCAGAACAAAATAAAGGACTTGTTCTTTCTGTTATTTTGCGATATTGCAAAGTTTGCAGTTTGTTTTATAAGAAGAAATAAAATGGAAAGGCGTCAAATGGAAAGGTGTAACACTGTATACCATTCACTAAATCCAAAAACCGAAAATTTGGGATCGTAAAATACATATTTCTTGCAAAATTTTCAATTTCTGCCTCAATAAATTAACTGCCAGTTGATTTCATCAAGATTTTGTTAACTTGTCAGTAAAATATGGCCTTCTGTTCGTTGACGGTAACCGATTTAAAGTAAAAAAGTGGACTTTAAATTTAAAAAAAACTTATTCGTATTGTATGTCAGTTACATTGTGCACCACTTACGAGATCCATTTTCTGTTTGCTTTTCTGTAATTTATTTTCTGTTATGCACATTTTACAAATTTTCGCAGCAAATCATCTCTCAAAATTTTGCTTAAACTTTTGCTTGAAAAAACGTATCCTATTTCATTCACTTCCTCTTTCCCATCCATCTTCCATCGAAGTAAATGAGCCAATTCTCCCTTTACCTTCTCACTTTAGCCAGACCACTGACCTTCAGTTGCCAAAAAATGGGTCACATGATCACATCAGAAATCAATGATTCATAAAGTGGCTGACTGACAGACAACTTAGCTGAGTTAATGCTGAGGGAATCTTCATTAATTTTATTAGTTCAAACTGCTATTTTCGTATAAACCATATTCGTGAAAATAACAAACTAGGGCGCCATCAACGATGTGGCTGACATACCAGAGTGAAGCTCTCATATTAACCCTTTTTTCACGTACACACTTAAATAGGCTTCTCCACAAGCCACAAACATGTGCATTTTTACGCTTCTCGTGCGTCTCACACATCAAATTACTGAAACATAATTATTGGGCAGTTTACTTAGATTTTTTAGGTCGTGGCTGTGAAGCCTGGACCATTTCAGAATTGTAAAAAAAGGCTTCAGTGGATTGTAAATAATTCAAAAGTTATAAGTATGACATAATGTCGTAATGTGATGTGCGATTGTGGATAAACTGACAATTTTCACTATGGAAATGGGGTCGAAAGTTCTCGTAAATGGCGATGAAGTAAAGGGTTATAACAACATTATAGTAAAAATTGAAGGCAGGGTCGGGCATCTCTGGAAACTTACAGCAAGGACCTCGGGGAGCGTTGTGGGGGAGTTTGATCTGGGGAGTTGAATCTGCATGAATTTGAAATGTCTCCCTACAACTTACACATATCATTTTCATAGAAATTCATTTCAATTTTTTCCCAAATTGAACGAGGGCCTCCCCACGGATCCCCGAGTTACCGGGCAGGCCAATCTGACACTTATTGAAGATGATTGAATTTATTATGTATTCAGTAAAAAAAAAACACCAAAATTAACATTAATTAGTGTTACAATTCTATAAGTGGCGATTCTCTTCAAGACTTTTTTTGATACTGCAGCAAATACATTTTCTGATTCGTTGACGTTAGCACAGTATTGGTCATTCCGCACAGCGCCTCTAGATCGCTGATTTGCCAGTATTTGATCGGTAACCCGGACTTGACATTTTTACCACGAACGTCACGTTCACATGCTAGTTTGTAGCGCAACACACACACTTTCATTCCGCGACTATGTCACCCGTTAGATGGCAGCACAGCACACATATTCATTCAGCGTCTATGTATAAATATGAAATCATTGCAATGCAACAACAATTTTACTATATACAAACTTTGAAGTGTATTGATGCGGCAGTTTTTTCACCAGGATACATATTGTTGGCAACTGTACCAATACGTATTGTAGACATATTGCTGCACCACGATACATATTGTTAGTGAAGCAACAGCAAACTTCTAGGGAGCTAATGTACCAGTGAAAATAAAGAAGACTAACAAATTACCACCAGGAAAGAACATCTTTCGCTTTCCGGATTTTTAAAATATTTTAACATCATTAACATATTTAAATAATTTTTGTTAATTTTTTTCATTTACTGCGACACTGCCGTCTGGTAATCGTACTTGCTAATGCTAACGGAACCGTACAGAACCAGTTTATTAGTATTGGAACTAGTGTGGGAAACGGAATTAAGGTATCAGCTGTACACCACTATATAGCAGAGTGGTGCTTGGTTCGCTCTAATAAATCTATGAATTTTAATTACGGTCAACCAGTTGGCCAATTCTAGTTTGTATAAAACTGTTGTCATAACGAAGTTTAACTGATCCTAAGTATAATCCGGGCTATTCCTTCTAACCAGTGATCAGTTCAAACTTTTAGGAGCACGTTCAACCAGTAGAGAAGCTGGTGCCGTTCAAATTATTTATAATATTTTGCTTGTTGATAGGTTGCTGCGCCAACCCACAAATGAACCGGTGAAATTAAAGAAGCACAAAATGATCGCAAAGGCTTTTGCTCGGCGACAAGATCTACAGAATGGGCGTATGTCTCTAAGTTTCTACAGCACTCATGATGATCCACTTGGTAGGTCAATAGTCTTTTTTGCACGCTGGTGTTGTAGGAGTGTGTGATAGTATCAAAATTAAATTCTATCACGTTTTGGGATGGTTTTTAAGGCTGACAGGCTCATTTTCTTGGTTCGGTTCAAATGAATGGAAGAAATGCAGTACTGGCCCGATAATAAGACGGTATTTTTTTCGAAATTGTTTCATTAAAACTGCATCGTCGTCTTGTATTCGCGTCCAAATTCATAACTTGGCTTTAAATATGTCACATCGCTTACTTTGAAAATTCGAGTCCATGTTTACGTTTTATAAGCTTAGATTTCAAAGTAAGTAGGGATCTACCGGATACTGTTTTGCCGGATCCGGGTTGGTTCCGGGTAATTTGACGTCAGAGCCGGACCGTTTCTGGATCTAGGTGCCGGATCCGGGTCGGTACCGGATACTGGGTAATTCACACACAAAAACGAAATATAGTTGTTTATTTATTTTTTCCTTATAAGTTGCAGCTATGGTGTTAATTTTCGCTCTGTTTCACATTACTTTCTTACATTAAACACTTAGATGTCTTACGCTATTTAGAGTACCAGTATAGTATAATTGCATGTAGGGTACAGAACTGTTTTGCAATGTTGCATAACTCTGCAGATTTTTTTTTGAAAAAGTCAAACAAAGCACGCATTAGGTTAATCAATCAAAAAACATTTTTCTAGTTGAAGGATTTCTCATTACCTACTGCTTCATTTCGAAAAATAATTTGCAAAATTTTGCAATATTTGCGAAACCAGTATGTAGTCTATGCATTTATTTTACATTAAAATTATTGAATTTTGGTTGCATTAAAAAAAAAATCAAAATCACAACAGGTCTCTTATGGTATCAGCTGTACACCACTATATAGCAGAGTGGTGCTTGGTTCGCTCTAATAAATCTATGAATTTTAATTACGGTCAACCAGTTGGCCAATTCTAGTTTGCATAAAACTGTTGTCATAATGAGGTTTAACTGATCCTCAGTATAATCCGGGCTATTCTTTCTAACCAGTGATCAGAGGAGCACAGCAGGTAAGTGACGACATTAAAGGGCGATTCCCTCTTTCGTTGTGTGTCGTGTCTCGAAGTTTTTCTTTCTTTCTACGATCTCTTGCTCTTCTCCAAGCCCTCTTGCGTTCAACATTGAAAATTCTTGCTGGGAAAGAAACAGAAGTGCTGCTCAAATCAAACGTGCTGGAAGACAGACACTTGAGAGCTTTAGAATCGCTTGCCATCAACAGATTCGAAGCAAACCACAAGCCACTGATGAATATAGTAAGTCCAAGCTACACCAACATTTACAAGCTCGTTCGGCCAGAGCTTGGAGCCAATCTGGATAGGCTATGGAAAATCCAGATTCCACGCGACATACAGATTAGTGGTACGAAAGACTAGCGGAAGTTTAAACATTGGAAAGAGAATCGATGCTCTGATGTGACTTTTTAATTTCTTTTCTCACACAACTTCAGATGAAGGTGAAAGGAATATCACCAAAAATTCAAGTGTAGGACCATTTTGTGTTTTTCGATGGTGGTAACGTGTGTTTTTGTTGTGATCGTCAGTATGCCTTTTAAATACCACTGTGACGTAACGGTTGCCCGTGTTTTAAACTCTGTGATAGTTGATGGTTTATTCACTTTGCTAATTCACTTAGCTAATTTTTGGCATATTCTGGCATTCCAATATACCAAGACTGTTGGCTCGATAGAGCTTTCGATGATATAAATTAAAAGCCTTAAGCTTGTAGCTCAAACCATTTTTTAGTTATATCCTTAAAACCATTTGTACACATTGGCGCACTTATTCAGTCGACCAGCATCTTACTTGTTATTATCCTCTTGCAAACAAACTGTGGTCACCAAATACTCGAACTTTGCTAGATACCCAAATATTCTGCTGCCAACGCGACTCAACTCGAATTAAAATTGTTCTACTCACACACCCCTAGCTAATTTATTATTAACGAGAACGTTACGTGAGTAATTCTTTTGTGATGCGTTCATTATTTATCTAGTTATACGGAACATTTAAATTTTATTAATTTTTTTCGCCAATATGTTTTCACATCACTTATACTTGCTTGCTATGCATGTTTCGTAGGAATGAACTTTGATATGAACAGTGGAGCTTCTCAAGAAATGTCTTCTACGTGGGCAGCAAACATCCCAAAATTTGTGACAAGAAGAGGAGCCAGAATGGGGGCAGGAGCACTAGGTTTAAAGCACAATTCTACTGCCTCAGGTACATTTTAAGCCTTCGTTTTTATATGCATTTAAGGATGTGTCAAAACCTATCAATCTATGTAACACGACTGCTCAGGTTAGAATTCAAGAGATTTTCAAAAAAGGTCATTTCAAAAGTTGCATGAGCCTTCCATTTGAGAGCATGTTAGGATCAAGTATTATTATGCGGACATCCATTTCCCTGACAGACGTTTCACCGACATCCATTTCCCTGACAGCCGTTTCAGTGACAAGGACATTTCACGTACAGCAGTTTCACAGAAATCTATTTCACAGACTTCCATTTCCCTGACAGCCATTTGACAGACAAAGACATTTCACCGACATCCATTTCCCTGACAGCCGTTCCACAGTTAGGATATTTCACCTACAACCGTTTAACAAGGACATTTCACCGACAGCCATTTCAAATATCCATTCACTAACAGCTGTTTTACAGATGAGGACATTTCACCGACATCCGTTTCACCGACAGCAGTTTCACAGACATCCATTTCAGCCTTATTTTTCCCTGTCAGCTATTTCACAGACAAGGACATTTCACTGACATCCATTTCCCTGAGAGATGTTTACAGATAAAGAAATTTCACAGACAAGGACATTTCACGGACAGCCATTTCAGACATCCATTTCACTGATAGCTCTTCAGAAAGGCATTTCACCTACAGCCGTTTCACAGACAAGGACATTTCACTGATTGAAGTTTCACAAACATCCATTTCACTTACAGCCATTGTACAGACAAGGACATTTCACTGATAGCTGTTTCACAGACGGCCATTTCACTGACAACCGTTCACAGACAAGGACATTTCACCGACAGCCATTCACAGGCAGTGATTTGATTTTTTTTGTCAACTAAGCTGGCATCTTTTGCTCTACTGAACATCTTACAGTTTGATGGCGCTGTGTTCAGCGCCTTCTTTCAAAACCTGAGGCGTTGGGTTCAAAACCGACTTAACAGAATTGTTAATAAGTATTTTTTTCTATTTTTCTTTTGATCGTCTAAGCTTTTTAGCTGCCATCTGTTTCTCCACTAACTATTTAACAGTTTGGCACAGTTGCTCAGTGTATTTTTTCCAAGTCTTAGGCGCTAGGTTCGAATCCTGCTTAAGAAAATTGTTAAGTATTTTTCCCTTTTTTTTGAGTAAACTAATCAGAATCCTCCCTCAGTTCTGTGCGTTTGCAAGATCCTCTGTTACCTGTTTACATCTGTATCGATGATACATTTTTCGAATGAATTTTTAACACCGTCAGTAAACTGTTAGTAGACTGTCAGTGTGAAGTTGTGGACAGTCAGAGAGACAAGATAATGATTCTGATTGATGGATGTATCTGGGTAAAAGACAAAAACTGAAATGATTGCTATTACCAGGAGCCTATAGAAAACAACTAGGAGCGTGTCTCGGTAACTTCCACTACAGTGTTAAGTCAGGAGCGGCTATAGTGGTGTACAAATTTGTTAGCAGAGGTCGCCACCTGCACGAGATGATTAGAGGTGTGCGTCACGTTCTCAAGGCTAATTTTCGGTCCTTTGTTTTTAAACAATAAGTGTTTAACATGGAAACACTACCAAAGTAATAATAAAAAAAACTAAACAAACAGACAATCAGTTGTTCGTAAGTTGCTCTAGCCAACAATAAAATCGAGCGTTGCTTTCGTAGCGCACGTCTGCTTCGCATGTTAAGTCTCAGTTTCAATTTTGCACAACTTGGCGCAGGTGCAGTATTGTTGCTCCTTCTGGCATTAACACATCGTACTAAATTAAGCACTCCTAACATAGACCAGCCACACACGCTCCTAGTTGTTTTCTATAGGCTCCTGCTGTTACTGAGGATGCGAAAAGAGCCAAACAAGTTAGTGCAAGGAACGACCAATTATAAATTTAGTGGGTAATCAACATCTGCCGCAAAGTTCAGCTAAGCACAACCATGCTCCTGATTCTGCAAAGTTTGAAGTGCAGCCAGCTTTAAGCACTTCTACAGTATTTGTTTTAAATGATGCTGGTGGTGGAACGAGCCAGTTACTGTAATGACGCGGTGAAATGTCCTTGTCAATGAAAGGGCTATCAGTGAAATGGCTTAGGTAAAATATCCGGGACCTGGGTTTCAAAATTTGATTTGCTGTAGTTCATGTTTGTTCATTTTTTCATGACTGTTCGGTCTGTTAACTTGAGATACAGATTGAAAACTATCGAATAGCTTTTGGAATACATGATTTTAGAATCAATACCACTTATGATGTTACGGTATCAGTGTAGCTTTACACTTTACCCGGCTTATTTTCAATGCGTATACATCTCATGTGTCATGTGACACAGGTTGGTTTGTTCACATGCATTTGTAGAGGCACATGCATAATGTAATGTAGGTTTTCAATATTACTAGGACAATAAAAACATTGCTGTGTTTATACGAATGTTGAGAAAAAAATGTTTAAATTATGTGTGTTTTTTCTAGACATGAGTACACGGCGAGGATCATTGGAGTTATTTGGTGGGCGCCGGCACTCACTAGATTCCCAAATCAGTTTACGTGTTGTGGAGGAAGAGCGGCTGGCATATTTAGCTCAAGCTCGACAGCAGAGACGGATGAAGAAAAAGGAATTAAAACGTCGTGGTGGCCATGGAAGCATTTCACGCCTTAGCGTATCTCGTCGGTAAGTTACATTTAAGATACGAATACGCATTTCCAGTTGTCGGGAATGAGGTGATGTACGGTAATAGTTTGTAAGTTGCCAATATAGTAGGGGTGTGCTATACTATAGAATTCGATACTGATACTTTCTGGGTATCGGTAGTGGTATCGAAAATTCAAAACTTGGCATCGATATTTGGTAGTATCGAAGGTATCGAAAAAGTATCTTTGGTTTAAAAAAAATTACAGTATTAAGAGAGTATTGAAGAGGTTTTGGAACTGAAAATTAATTTCAAGAGCTTACATCGTTGTAGATCTATGGCCGATAGGCCTAACTTTTACTAGCCTAACGGTTAGCAGCAGGTTCCCATGTTTTTAATGGGCTACCTACCTATTGACTCTTAGTTTGTGGGAGTAGTCTGCATCAAATAAATTTTAAAATCCCAAGAAGAACGGTGATTACTGGAGCAGAATATCTTACAGTTGATTGCTGTCTGTTTATGGAGGCCAAGACTTCATTATTATTTGAAAACGTCACACTGCTTACTATGAAAATTTATCTTGCGTTGAAAAAATTACGGTAAAACACGCTTATTTTCATAAAGTCAAGATATCACTACATATCTTCGGAAATTTTCGACGATCAGCATCCCTGGAGATAAAAATTCACAGGCAATCGTCTTCGTCAGGCAGTCAACTTTGACTCAAAACATTGTGCAACAACCGTTCGTCTGCTAGGAAATTTGAAGCGTGAGCATAGCCTCCGGTATTTATTGGGTTGGTCTCCCATTTTCTTCTCAGCAACACATTGAGTTCGCCACGCATTAGATAGCTAATTCCAGGGTTTGAAGGTCCCTGGATATTCATCAGTACAGCTTTCTCTAGGTTGTGGTGTTGAATAGCCAGGGATTCCAGGTTTCTCAGATGAATACCACTTCTAAGAGTTGGAGAACAGAAGCGTTTTTTAGTTTCATTCCAATTTATCTTGTGTTCTGTCTACATGTGGTGAACTGCAATGCTGTTCGTTCGTACTTTATTGCTAGCATCAGCCATGTGCTGTTTGACTCTTATTTCGAACTCCTTTTCTTGTGTCACCCTCATGACAGCATCACAGTCACCACATGGGACGCGGTACACTCCTTTATTCGTTAGCATTGTGTATACTCTTCAGGATGATTATACAGAAGTATACAGAATACTAACGAAGGAGTGTACGCGTCCCATGTTGCAGAAAGTTCAGTGGCAGTCCAATTTACAGGGTTATCGGTATCAAGGTTGATATTATGCCGGAAAACGGACTATGGTCACCCTGTTGAGTAGCAGGGCTCACACTTGCAGTTCGGCTAGAAAAACGACCTCGTTTCATTGCGTCAAAAAGTCAAGAAAAATCACAGAAAGTGACAACGAGCACCCGTCGGAGCAAGATGCAAAGCACAGTGAGAGGACCTAAAATTTGCTGTGCACACGTCATTTCCTTCCCACCTCCCCCTTGTGAGGTTTGTGCTCCAAGCTGCCACCTGAATCAATTCCAGTGCAACCACTAGTCCTCTATTATAATTTAGAGTATAATATTGCCACGCAATAAGTGTATTATTTGAAAAACACTCAAATTTTTTTTTATTTTATTACCATAGCTTCTTCATTGCATAGTTCGCTCACTTTCACACAGAAGATAGTCCCTCTATCTTACGAATTTACAACTGCTTCCAGCAGTCTTCTTTAGGCCTCCGAAAGTGGGAATCGTTCTCTGGTTGCAGGTTACATGTCTGCTTTTCGTCGTTTGCTTGATTTTATTTGAGCTTTGAGCGTAAGGTGAGCCACATTCGGGTTAGTTGGGCGTTGGATTGGATAGTTATGAGCGAAATTTGTTTTTTTTTCATGAAGTTTAATCGCCACAGACTTCATGAGAAGCAGCAAATTCCACTCATGAATCCAAGGTCCAACTAACCCGAATGTGACTTACCTTATTGAAAGAGATCTTGAAAAGCAGCTCGACGAAAACTGGACGCTGGTAGGTGTTGTACGGCCTAATAGATGCAGGAGGCTAAGCATGCGAAGATCGGCCTAATGGATGCAGGAGGCTGCTCGAATTCAAATCGAGCAAACAACAAAATGCAAACATGTAACCAGAGAACGAACTCTACATTTGGATGCCTGAAGAAGACTGCTGGAAGCAGTTGAAAATTCGCAAAATAGAGGGACTCAAGGACCCTTCTGTGTGAAAGTGTACGAACTATGTAAGGAAGCAATTCCTTTAATGTTGATAGAGTAGACGATACATTTTACAGTAGCCATAGTAACAGTATTTTCAGCCATAGCTTTGACCTCAAGATCCCTGCTTTCATACAGCATTTATGATGAACCTCCGCCAACACGTTACCCCACTCAACAAACAAACTTGGCCCATTCTCTCCTTGCTCCAACTATGTTAGCATGTCCAACCCTTTTCAAATTTCAGATTAAATTTGTGTTCTGCATTGCACCTATTTAAGGGAGCACCGATGTGTGCTGAAGTATCGATTGCGATGGCCAACTCCCATGATGAAATATCACAGTTTGATTTCCGTCACTGACACAGAACTAAATAATTACCCTATACTACATTGGGCTTATTCAATCAGTATTCAGTGCTTGGTCAGTGTGGTATTCAGTGATTAATTAAAAGTCATTGCTTTACACCAGTCTATTACTTTACAGAGTCTATTTGTAACTATTTTTAACCTGCCTCCATTTTTCAAAATTTTACCACTGGAGACGGGTCATGACCCATTCTTACAGATAATACAAATTTAATGCTTTGTAATTATAGTTGCTTGAGTTACAAAAAAGTTTACTCGTTTTTTTGTCTGAACAATGTGCTTGTTTTTCTCAGCACAGCTGCTCCAAATTTGGTACACTATTTGTTAATTTTAATCTTAGCTGATTTCCTTCCACAGCCATCTATCGGTTACGGACCTTTGTCTTCAGTCCCAATAAATAGGAAAACCCCGATTCACATAAGTAAAAAGAGGCAACTGGAACAAGTGTTTCAATGGCACGTTGTGACAAATCATTGTACGCTTTGAACCAAAGCCCAGAATTCGTACAGTTCCTTTGATTTGAACTGAAGTTTCAATGTTGAGTCTGAAGATAGTACAATGAGTGAAAAAATATTGCTTCCTCAATTTGAATTTAAAAAAATAACACTGTCCGTTTCTTTATGTTCGTATTGTATGAATTATGCCTGTGCTCCAGTCTAGAGATTTCACATACTTTTCCTGCCTGCACACGTAGCTTCATCAAGAGACTGTCAGCCTCGATGTAAACTCGGCTGTACTGTTTAGATGCTGATAAAAATGGATCGTTTTGTCACTCGGCGCCTGATGCTTCATGTTCAACTGAGATAACAACTTCTAGAAAAAGCAAATTACGACAAATAGTTCCTCAACTACAGCTTTTCAGTTGCTGGTAATGAGAAACTATTCACGGACCCAGTATTATTACTTCTTCGCGACCCCAGACCCACAGTTAGAGAAACACCGCTTCACACAGTAAATCGTTGTGGCTTGGCAACTGGAACAGGTATTCATAATAGCAAGAATATTGTAGGAATAACACGACCAAACCCCTTATCAACTCTTAATAATAGTTTTCACTTTTTTGTGTGTTGTACGAAGTGTGTTTCTTCCTTTTCATAGCGAACATTTTTTTACAAAATTTAAATCGACCCTCTGTGAATAGTTGTGTAAAAAGCTGTAAGCTGATTCAGCACAATATTCTTTTTATTTTCAGAAACAGCGATGCTTCACAGCTTAGTCTTCCCGAGAGAAAGCCCAATAATTTGGAAAAAGGACGAGTTCAACGTCCCAGCACAGCTTTTAGCCCTCAACCCCAACAATCTCAGTTGCCCATCCTGGCACCTTTACGGTCTCATCAGCGTACATCGTCCCTTACAGGCAGTAAGGCAGCTGACGAGCTGCTTCGATTAGGAACATCATCAGGGGAAGACCTACCTGCTCTCTTTTTTCCAGGACAAGTCAATATAGATGATCGCTCATCCAAGCGTAAAAGTAAGTTGCAAAAAGGTCACCACCGAACAAAGAGTCGACAAACTGGTTCCAGGAGAGGTTCATACAGCACGGACAATGAAAGTGTTCGCAACTTTGGTGAAAGAATTAGTGACGCCATTATGGGGATGGTGTATGGCTCACGCACTAGCCTTGATCGACAGGCTGGTCGAACATCGGATGTGGAAGCTCCTACTATGCCTGCCAAAGTGCCTTCAGTCTCTACCCGATCTCCTGCCATTGAGTTGAAAACTATAACTCCTTCTCCACTGAATAATACTCAACCATCTGTAGCTGTCATTTCATCAGTACAACTTCCTCGACTTAATAATCTCCAACAGTACCCACTGCTGTCTCGTACTACCATTGACATTGATGACGATAGTGACATTCCAGAATCATCATCCAGCTAGTATCTGCACATCATTTACGCAAAAGACATAATCTGTGTGTGGTTAGGCTAGTATAATTATGTGTGAAGAAGGTGAGTGAATGTGATCATCACTGTATTAAATTATGCTACATTAAAGTTAAGCATTTAAAAGGTTACCGTCTACATTATGATAACACTTACGCATTATCATGATGACTTGAAACAGATTTTGAATGCAGACAGGCTCGTACAGTAGAACCTCGATTATCCGAACTAACTGGGACCGAGGGGTGTTTGGATAATAGAATA
>JAHWFP010099229.1:0-10503 GCA_023313725.1 Lithobius niger | reverse complement strand
TTTCTCTCGCTCTCTTTTGCTCTTTCTTTCTCTCGCTCTCTCTTGCTCTTTCTTTCTTTCTCTCGCTCTCTTTTGCTCTTTCTTTCTCTCGCTCTCTCTCATGCTCTCGCTCTCTTGCTCTTTCTTTCTCTCGCTGTCTTTTGCTCTTTTTTCTCTTGCTCTTTCGCTCTTTCTCTCTTTCACTCTCTCTAGTGCACACTCTCTCGCTCTTTCTCTCTCTCGCGCACTCTCTCATGCACTCTCATTCTCTCTCTCTCTTTCTCTCTCTCTATCTCACTCTTAGAGCCAGAGAGCCACGCCATTTTACATCTGCACAATGAGTCGTTTTAACTTTTCATATTTCCGACAAAAATAAAAAAGTTCCTGGTAAAACTTTTCAATCATGTGCACCATTGTTACAATCAATTTAATTTTATATTTTGTCTACATATTACTTTGCTTAAAGAAACACTCGTGGAAAAAAACTACAAATATCTATTTATAAATACAGTGCACCTACTACTATTTTATATGTTTTAGATTTTAATATGCTATAACAAAAGTTTTGAATAGCCTCGAATGATACCAGAAAAATCGACCAGTATGGGTAATAGTTTCCATCGATAAATGTAATATTCATTTTGGTCACTACGTTCCTCGCGCTGGCGGTTGTAGTTATCATTTAGATGATTATTTAACTAGGCCGTCATCAGTTCCACTGTTGACAAAATGAAGCGAAGCGATTTTATTCAAACGTCAAAATTGGTAATTACTGCAGAAGCCAATTGTAGTATGAGACCATAAAATAGTACTAAACTTTGATTTTTCTTTAATTTGTTTTACATGTGGACCCACAGAAGTAAATCGTTTTGAAAAACAAAATAACATCACAGTTAGCGTTTATGGTTATGAGAACAAAACGATTTTCCCATAACGTATTAGCAATATGGAATCAGATCAGATTGTTAAAATGTTATTGTTGGATAATAAACATTACTGTTTGATTAGAGATTTTAATCGACTCACCAACAGTAATACGATCAGATACGTTTGTCAGTATTGTATTTGTCCTTTGCATTCTAAAGAAAAATTACAGGCACATGAACCACGTTGTAGACTGTAAAAACTAAACATTCAAAATTCGTAAGATGCATCTGAAATTCAATTGTTTTGGTTGATGAGCCTACTGAAAATCTTAAAACCATATTAATTTAAGATGGTATTTCTATCAAAATGGTGAACCCACAATGGTCACCAGCTACGATTTTTTACATTAAAGCATGCAAGAGAGAATGAGAGAGAGTAACAGCAAGAGAAAGAGAGTATGAGAGAAAGAGATAGCATGCAAGAGGTAGAACAGAGTGAATTCCAAAACCTTTTCAGAGATAGTTGTAGTGATCACCGTATGTTCGATTATATTAGCTTTCCACGGAAATTGTTCCGATTTGCTTGTTCCTATTGTAATTGGAAATTTTTTTCGTGGACTATAACTGTTCTGCCTTCAATGTTTCACAAGACAAGGAATCCAAACTATCCCTTCATAAGACGCTATCCGCATGGAACGAATGAATGCCTTGTCTGAACTATCAAACATTTTCCCTGAAAACAGCGCTCTATGGTAGTGGATGTGAGCGTGGATTCGATTGTAACAATCAACTTAGTGATCGTTTCTTCAAAGAAGTATTGAAACTTTTGTACATATTGTATCCTGTATGTAAATAAAAATAACTGTATTATATTTACTTTCATGTGTTTGTCGTTTATTGCTTTTGCCTTAGACCACTCGACCATTCTGACACAACCTACATAATGTTGAAAACTGAAAGATACCCATATAGGAATAACGTTACTTTTTTGGTGACATATTAGCAAATATTTTCCCTGAAACAGCTATCCATGGTACTGGATGTGGTCGTGGATTCGACTGTAACAATCAGCTTACCGACCTTTTTTTTTTAAAAAAGCATTGAAACTTATGTAAAATATTGTATCAATATATACATATATACACAATATAAATATTGTATCAATATATATAAGAATAAATATTGACTGTATTTATATTCATGTTTTTTTCGTTTATTTATCGCTTTTATTTATTGTTTACGTGATATTTAGTCGAGTTAAACATAACACATAGACTAAAAAAGTTAAAAAGATGTGAGATTCGAACTCACGCCCTCATTTAAGGATCAGATCATGTGAGAATCAGAACTTGTATCTGATGCCTTAGACCACTCGGCCACTCTGACACAACCCACACAGTGTTACAAACTGAAAGACAACTATCGTACATACAACTCTTTCGATGACCTTGACCTATGACCCCCTCGTACGTGACCGTAATACGTAAGTGGAGCCGGAGCTTGTTTCAGTATAACACTTTTTTTACTACTTACAGTAGTTACGATAATTGCTCCTGAGAGTTCCTAAAATACTTAAATTGTGTATGCAGTTAGTTTGGCCATACATGCTAACACACCTTTAATTGAAAGGGTCTTGAAAAATAATACTGAGAGGAGCTCAAACCTTGTAAGTGCACGATTTTCTTGAGAAGGCATCTTTTTTTGTAAACTTGTACCGACAAAATGCTCTAACCTGACATAAAATAATGCTTCACCTACGAGATATTTCACGCTAGAGGCTATTATTGCTTTACACTAACAGTCGATAATGATTAGAAAGCTTGATGTGATAGCAAACGCTCAACTGAAGTTGTTTGGACATAATAATATGCAACGTTCAAAATGCGATAGAACACCTACTGTTTTTGTGAAAGTCATATTTTATTGTTATATGCTCCACGTTCCTAACACATGAATTTTTACTTCGTTTTCTGTTTACAAATTGACCTATTTTTTTCTCGATGTATCATTTAAAGTTATTTATAACACTTTACTCTAATTTGCAAGAAATTTCGGTTTTATGGCCACAAGGGCCTCGTAGTGGAAAAATATGCTGTAACCCCATGAAACATCCAACAGTTTCTAAAATCGAGTCATCTAGCCTACTTCTATCTGAGCTAAAAATGCGGTTAGGTTTGAATGATGTTGTTCAGAATAGGCTGCTAAAAAACTTTAAGGCCTAACTGCAGTTAAGAGCTACAGTGTATGTGGGTAATCATGCAAACAGACAAAGTACAACAGCATAAACTAAAAGCTTTCATTAAGCTGAACTGTTTCTGTCACCAGATTCAAACTTTGCTGTATCTACATTAAAATTCTGAATGTAGAGGCAGTGGCAGTTGAACAAGGGTACGTAGATGACATTTCACTAAATCGTCGGATTAAGTTTATCTCCTGCGTTTGGTGTTTAATTGATTTAATAGATATGTTGAACTCGACCACTTTCCGTGTCGCCTTGAATTCTTCCTGCTGTCTTCTCATTATTTTGTTGCAGTTTAAAAGCTTTATGGTTTAGTGGTGTAGCGATTGATCTGCCATGGTGACCCGACACTCGTCAGCCCTGCTGGACGTTACACTCACGGTGGTCTTAGCCACTATGACTCAATCGACCTTGCCTGGCAGACCTCTTTCTCAGTTTGCCTTTTTCCTCCAACAACTCTCTGTACACTGTATTGCCACGAACAATTGTTAATAATAATGTGAAACTTGTGTACCCAATAATATAAGATTGTAAATTGGTGCAATGCCTAGCCAACAATGTAAATAGCTCAGTGCTAGGGTAACAATATGGTAAAATCCCCAACCCTCATTCTGTTCTTTTCCTGCAACCAAGTAAGTCCTCTTTCGGAAATATATTAGAAATTGTCCACCATTAGTCCTCCAACTGCCCAAATTTAACTATTCATGGCCCCAAATCTTTCACTATAATCACCCTCATCCCATTAGAATTATTATTGGCAGGGGTAATGTCATGGCAGGCGAGCCCTAACATCTTAGAAACTGAACATTAAATTAACATCAATGGCAACTCCTGTTTCAATAGTAATTTCTTTCCATCACTGAGCCATCCTTCACCCCAACCCATCTCATAAGTTAATTCCGCCCGACATTACCGACCCCGGTCCCTGCAGTTTTTGGTGCATCAGCTAAACAGAAAAATAAGATGTTGGAAAGTGAAAGTTTAAGCCAAAACGTGTAAAAACCAAAAAAAAACGTAACTTTTTATCAGCCTGGGTTATCAGTATGGAAGTACAGATTCCTCCCAGTTTGTGAAGCCTCCTTTTTTTTTGCCACTTCAATAATGAGTGAAGATGTGAAGCGTTACAATTTTCGTCCTACCAAGGCCCGTGAAAAGCATCAAGGGTTTAAGCCAGTTGCAATCTCTACACCGGGAGAAGAGGTAATATTTAGAAGAAATCAGGCTGAGGAGAGTTTAATTGCTTTGCAAAATGAAGAGCAAGTGAAATCGCCTGCAGTGTTGTCCCCAGAAGAAATGTCAGGAGAAGGCCAGTCTATTAATTTTGGCATGTTTTCAAACGTCAATCTTCCAGTAGAATTTGAGGCAACAAACCCATTCTATTCGGATTTTCATAATGCAACTGTGCCAGGAGGAGACTACCGTATTGATTCTTCTATACTTCAAGCTTCTGTCAGAAGACCCCACTCAATTGACGATTATAACCATCCACTCAATGTTAGAAGGCTACACGATGAGGGAGTGATGGAAAACCAAAAAAGGAACAATGAATTCAAACGTCATTTGCTGGAGAAGTACTTCCAACAGCAGCAATTTTTACCAGGGCCAAGCACAATTCAAGTCCAAGAAGAAAACACTATGCCTTCCTTAGTCCAGCATTCTAAGTTGCAGAGGAAAGTTGCTGTAAAAAAAATAACAAGGGTTGTAAGAAGAGTGTTTGAAGTTGAGCCTGGTAAATATGTAGAATATGATGAGGATGAAGATATACCAAGTGAGCCTGATGTTGAACCAAGTAGAAATTTCTTAAAACAAGCTAGTGGTCAGGAATTTCGAGACTACCAGACGGTTCCGGATTTAGTAAATCTTGATTCCAACTCTTCTGATGATTTATCCATCAGCTGTTCAAGAGACGTGGAAGCTGAAGAAGGAAAGAAGACTGACCAATTTAGTTTAAATTTAACTGAAGACCAAGTCAATAAGCTTCTTGAATCTCTACCTGCCGCAAAGTGTGGAGTGGTCGAACCCAAGAGAAGGTCCAATCCTGTAGAACATTCAAGAAAGGTTCCAGTGACTCCACCAATGAGGTTGACTGCACCACCCAGAGTTTCTGCATCCTTACCACCAACGGATAGTAGGAAAAATAAAAACCCAAGTATTAGCTCTTCTGCAACTGACCATGAGAGATGGAGTAGATGTGCGGACTGGGTGAACAACAGCGTAAGTGGTGATGTAGAATTAAGGATACCTCCTAGAAATATTGGTTTTACTGGCCCTTTAAGAGAACAATCTTGTCAACCAATTGGTTTAAATGCCCCAGTTGCTACTAATAAGTTTTTAAAAGCTAAATCATTAACTCTGGATAAGGGAGGAAAAGCTAGTAGATATCCAGATGAATTGGTTAAATATTTTCCTTTTCATGATTTTACAAGGGTAGAAAAGGGCACAGTTAAACTAAAATCTGGTGAGGTACCCCCAACTTCTAAACATGTTGCTACAACATCATCAAGCTCACTATCTTCTGAAAACTTAAAAATCAGAGTAGACAGTAAGGTAAGCAAATTGCGTTCCAGCTCTGTTAGGACTAAGAGTTCTTGCACTGAATCTGTAAGAGAAGAAATGAAAAGTTTAAAGGCTGAAGTTAGGAAAATGACGGAGGCCCTTAAAGAGTTGCAGGTCTCAAAAAAGGAAAACATGATTAAACCTTTCATTAATCCTGAAACTGTTCTAAATCCCTTAATTAACCATTTACAGGTTCCTAGTAAACCCAACTTGTTGCTTAGGGAGTCGAAGGGGATAGAAATTAAAATGAAACCTGTGGACCTTCCTAAATATTCTGGGTTGTCATCTTCAACCCCAGCCTTTACGTTTCTAACAGAGTTAACTAAGATAAAAGAAATAAAGGGTTATTCGGATGACGAATTTTTATGTATGTGCGTACCCTTGTGTTTAACTGAAGAGGCTTACATGTGGTTGAAGCAGCATCCACCTTTCAGTACTTATAAGGAGTTCACAACTGCATTTAGGTATGTCTTCCATCCACCATCTAAGAACCGTCGTTTAATTGCAGCCTTGAGAATGACTATTCAGGGGCCTAATGAGGGCTTCCAAGCTTTTTTTAAACGTTGCGAGGCTATCACACAACAGCTGGATGACAGTTACTCTGTGGAAGAAATTGTGGAAATCATTAAGCAGAATTTAAGCGAGAGATTCCAACCCTATGCGTGTCAAGGGGATAGTTCAACCTTAACTGATTTCTACAATTATGCAACTAAAATGGAAGTTTACTTGAATGCAAAAATGCAATTTAACCCCTTAGCAACTGGTAACGCAATTGCTTACTCACCGAACGCGACTAACCCGAATGTGTCACGGTCAAGCAGTTATGTAAAGGTTCCGGCACTCAACCCAGTTGCAGCGACGGCCCCTGCTATTACCAAGAAATTTTGTCAGCTGCATAACAGCACAACACATGACTCAAACAGCTGTCATCAGACTAATCAGATAACTGAGGCAATTAGGCTTGGTAACCTTTCAATCCCTAAGCTAATTTCAAACTTAAAGCCAGGTGTTAGCATTGAGCCAAATCAGTCGGCCCAAGTGGTTGAAACTAAGCCCAAATCAACTTCATTATTTGCTAACTTAGATCAGAAAGAGTCAGTTAGGCCGCAGAGACAAATGATAACTTGCAGTGAATGTTACAAGGTAGGCCATACAGCTAAACGTTGTTGGATTAAGTTCCCCGAGTTAAGAGTTGAGTACAGCAGAAATTTGGCCAGAAACAACGTTAGTCAGATTCCCCAAACTACTTCTGGCCTTAACCCGAACGCTCCGGCCTACCCAAATGTTTAAGGCGCCCCGCTAAAGCTGGTAATGTGGTACCGTCGCCGCAACATTATTGGTACGGGGGCCAGCTACCTGACGATCCTCGACGAATACCAAGAGGATATCAAGCAGAGCGACCCAAAAAACTAGATTATTTCGACCTCCCTGAAATAGTTGAAGGACCTAATGAGCCCCAAAATAGCCCTTGTGGTTACGTTGGTGTGCGAATTGGGGACGAAATTGCTGACGCTCTCTTAGACGGAGGCTCGAGCTTAAGTTTTGTTCACGAAGGTTTACATGACGACCTTGTAAGTTTGGGTTTTAAATTTAGAAAAAGGGAGTATCGAATAAGATACGCTGATGGGCGCTGGGCAGTTTGCCCTGGGTTTTTCGTAATTCCTATCCAAATTAAGACCCATTATTTTGTTTACCCATTTATCGAGATGCCAAATGCTATTCAGCCAATAATTCTTGGTGCAGACTTTTTGACTTGGTCAGGCATGATTTTGAATTTTAAAAAGAATTATTGGTTTTGGCATCCTTACAAAGGAGACGTGTATGCTCTTCGTCGCAATCCCCTGCGCGTCCTTCCCCCAACTGTAGGTGCTATTGTTGGCAGCGCAGAGCTACATCCAACCTTGGAGGAGATCCGAGAGAAAGTTGACAAAATTGTTATATTAAATGGCGAGCAGAAAGAACAACTTTTCTGTTTACTAGCTTCCTATCGTCATGTATTTTCTACCAGAGTGGGTAAATTTAAGCATTGCCCAGACATGGTGATTGACACTCAAGGAGCTCCTCCAGTAGCTTGCCGTCCCTATCCCCTTAGCTATTTAGGCAGACAGCAGGTCGCTGAGCATATTAAAAACATGCTTGACATGGGAGTAATAGTTCCGGGTTTCAGTGAACATTGTTGTCCGGTTTTTCTGGTAGCAAAAAAAGACGGACGGACAAGGATGGTGATAGATTTTGTCCCTCTCAATAAATCCTGCAAACGGGACAAATTTCCACTTCCACTCATTGATTCCCTCATAGCACGTTACGACAAATGTCCCTATCGATCAAATTTTGATCTTCGTGATGGCTATTGGCACGTACCCCTCGACCCCGAGAGTGGTAAAAAGGCATCGTTTGTAACAACTGATGCTCAGTACATTCCGCTTCGTGCTCAATTTGGGCTCCGAAATGCCGGGGCACATTTTTGTCGTGCTATGACGCAATGCGTCGAACCTATAAGCCACCTAGGAGCCACTTCATATGTGGATGACTTAGCGTTGGCCAATAGGTCTTGGAACGATCATTTGATAGGTCTGGAAGCTTGCTTGTCCATGATGGGCGAAGAAGGCTTATCAGGACACTTTCAGAAGACAGAGTTTTGCGTTAAGGAACTATTGGTCCTAGGTTATTTGGTGACGGATGATGGTGTTAAAGCTAACCCAGCCAAAGTACTGATTTTGCAAACTTGGCCTGTGCCAAAAACTGTAAAAGAGGTACGCAAGTTCGTAGGCCTTGCGTCTTGGTTCAGAAAGTTTGTGCCGAGATTTGCCGAGCGAATCTCCGCATTGACAGATATACTGCGTGGTAGTAAACAAAAGCAACTCACATGGGGTATTAGAGAAGATGAGGCGTTCAATAACATTAAAAGTGCTTTATTGGACGCGCCAATTCTATCCCACCCTGACCCAACTAAGCAGTGGATTTTGTACGGAGACGCGAGCGGAACTGGCATTGGCTGTTTGTTATGCCAGAAGGCACCAGACAGCGACCAAACTGTCACCGTGGACATGGCATCACGGAGACTGTCAGCAGCTGAATCTCGTTATTCCTGTTCTGAACGTGAGTGTTTAAGTTTAATTTTTGGATTGAAAAAATGGCGCCACCTTGTAGAAGGAGGAGATATACTTCTCGTAACAGACCACTATCCTCTAACCCTGATGGACGTCAAGAAAAACACCAGAGGGCGCATTGCTCGATGGCTAGTATTCTTGTCTTCATTAGAGGCCAAGTTGGTTTTTCAACCCGGCCGGTTTAATGCACCCGCTGATAGTTTGTCTCGTATGTATGAAGGAACCTCACCTCCTGACGAAGGTCGGATAAATCCGCCACTAGTGGAAGTCAAATTGCCCAATGTCAATCATCCATTTTACGTCTTCAACAACGACTGTTTCAACTGTAACATCGAGGTTGCACAGGTAACAGTGGAAATGATTGCGGCAGAGACCCAACGTGACGAATTTATGAAAACACTCGCGCTCGCTTTGCAGGGGGAACCCTGGAAAGCAAGTTCAGTTGCTGTACAGAGATTTGTAGATAAATATCTGGACAGATGTATCTTTGATCACCAGAGCGGTGTAATCTATTACGAACTTGCGGACGACCCCTCTGAGTCGTCCAATCTAAAAATGTTTATTCCTCGTAATTTACAGAGGAACGTGTTGGAGCTGAATCACAGCACTGTTGTGGGAGGCCATTTTGGTGCTAGAAAAACCTTAGCACGCCTGCAAAGGCTAATGTACTTTCCAAGGATGAGCAAATTAACACATAGGTTCGTCAAAACATGTCATTCGTGCCAAACTCATAAAGGCCATGGCTTACGAACCCTTGGAAGATTGCAAACCATCCCCCTAATCTATCCATTCCACACGCTACATTTAGATTGGAAACAGGGACTTCCTATGACCAAGAGTCCACGTAAGAACCGTAATATTCTGGTGGTTTCAGATTTGTTTACCGGCTATTTGTTATGTTTTCCTTGTAAAAAGTTTGATTCGAAAACGCTTGTTACATTATTGATAAACCGGGTTTTTCCCATTTTCGGGATACCGAGGAAAATTGTGTCTGACAATGCACAATCATTTACTGGCCAAATTAGCACGGAATTCTACAGGCGTTTTGGAATTAAACAAGCTGTTACCACCCTTTACCATCCAGCGTCCAACAGTCCAGCCGAGCTCCATTGCAAGAAGCTCGGTCGGATGGTCGCACAATTTTGTGAGGGCAATCCCAGAGATTGGGATGAGAAGTTGCCATTATTCATGCTATCTATTAACAGCTCGATTGATTCGAGGACCGGATACACCCCGGCATACTTAAATTTTGGTAGAGAGCTGGATATTGGCACAGAACCCCCCATGTCTGATGCCCTGGAACGACCCCTTCCCTTATGGGCTGTCACGCTTACTAGTAATTTAAGGAAAGCCTTAGCACGAGTACGTCGGCTACGCCAATCAGATCGGGCGTATGAATACGCCAAACTAAATGCTCGAATACCTAAACCCTTGGAATTCGCCGTAGGTGATCGCGTCTGGGTACGTGGGCATTTTATCTCCCACAAACACTCTTATTTTGCTGCAAAAATGCAACAAAAATACACAGGCCCGTACACAATTGCGGAGAAAATCTCGCCACAAGTGTACAAGGTAAGGGAAGTGTCCACTGGTCTCTTACAAAAAGGATTCCAGCATATCTCTAACTTGCGGCCAGTAATTGACGAGATACCTGGAGAGTTTACCTAATTCGGCAGATTCCTCGAATGAGCAGAATATTTGGCGATATCGTCTGATATCTACTTTTTATTGCCAGTCCAGGTGGCCTTAATAA
>JAHWFP010099226.1:5998-33118 GCA_023313725.1 Lithobius niger | reverse complement strand
CAATGCAGTAGAGTGTCCAGAACGCAGGAAGCCAGATGAAGATAGTCGGCATTTGAACACATAACAACAGGTGTTTAATGACTATAGAAAATTTGCAGCAACGTAAATTAGTTGTGAGTCATTATTGAAGTTCGAGTATTTTCATAAATCATGAGTTGTACACTTCAATGTAAACGATTCTTTAACAGCACCAGGGAGCACGGTTTTAAAATTCGCTGTTAAAATTGTGCATATATCGTGGACAGGTAAGGCTGCACCGCTGCCGATATTGGATCGGGTCGGCTGCCGATATTTGCTGTATCGGTTTTGGCAACTTAGGCTGAAATATCGATAACTCTGGTACCGTTCGCGATTACAACATGTGGTTCGCGGCATTTTGCTCAGGAAATCACTGAGTATCTTCCTAGCTATGTTTTAACTGTTGGTTACTACATAAACATTTTTTATTCTAATAATTATTGAACTTTTGCAGAAAACAACACCCTTGATGAAAAATTGGGGATAAAATTTTGGATATTGATACCGGTATCGGCAAAATTTTTAAAACCAGTTCGGTATCGGTGCAGCCATATGGACAGGAAAATTTTTAGCATTTTATGGTCTTTTTTCATACTCTTCCTCCGGAATTTTAATCCTGTTTGCTGCCTTGGCAAGTGCTTCCAGAGTGCGTACTTCTGTGTGAGGCTGGGGAGTAGGCTAACAACATCAAAGAATGTAAGCCTTTAGTTTTCATCGAGTTGATCTTTTTTAGGCATTCGAGAAAGTCAAGATGAGTCCTTAAATGCCTCTACTCTACCCGAGATATTTTTGAAGTTTTGTCATGAGGTACTTGTCAACGGGTTTCACTAGTCCTCCTTTTGCTGACGTAATCAAACTCACGGGTTGGCCCGTTTTATGGGTTTTTGTTTGTGCGAAAATACTAGGAAGCTTATGTGGGGGCTTGAGTGTTGAGCTCACACCCACTGAGGAAGAAAGTGTATAAAAAAAACCCAAAACCGAACAGAGAAAAATCCCAAACGAAATCGCTCAAATTCAAACTGGAAATACACTCACAAACTGTATTTGCGAATTTTTTATAGGCATATAAAGTCGAATGATGTTATTTTGATTTCTCCTACTTCTTCAGGCTTCTTTTTGTTGTATTTTTGTGTTTACATTGCTAACAATGCTGCATGTACTCGTGTCGTTTGTGCCATTCAATACTGGCGGACTACTTTGCCTTTTGCTCCTGTATACACTGTTGTTATTTTTTGAAGCAGTAGTTACTTTAAAGTATGTTGTTAGTTGTTAGAAGCAGTAGTTAGTTTAAAGTATGTTTGTTTAAATCTGAATGTAAATTATGACGAGACCTTTTAGCTTGCGACCAACGTCGTTAATAGTTTACTACAGACGGACAACTGATCTTAACTACGTCGCCTGGATTAGGCTGTGTGGTGTTTACATGATGCTAAGTATAATTTTACGGCAAAAAAATAACCCCAAAGATTCATTCTAAATAGTTCTTCAGGAGCAAATAGGCCTCTGAACTATAAAATAGAGGCAAACAGCAAACACATAATTTTTCACAAACCGGTGTCTAAATACAAAATTAGAGGCCAACAGTGTTTCGCAGTTCACAACGTACATAGGGCGGTGCTCTTTTTTCTTGTGCTAGCTTATCCCCGTTGCTCACGAGATGTGCTCCAAATTCCTTGATTGGTGGTCCCCGTAAGTTCATAAGGGTTCGCACAGCCAATGTATGCTGAATCGCAAGTAATTCCAGCTCTCGCAAATAGATGTCTTGCCTTGTATTCGACACCAAGAGAGTTGTAGTACGGTCCTATGCTATTGCGTGGCGTGTGCCAATGCAATGGAAAGCGATACCATTCACTTCCGCCTTATTGCGTGGATCGGGGGTGCATACTAGATTTAAAGAACACATGGCTGACAAACACAATAATTGCCTTGCTCTCACTGCGTTGACACAGGCCACAATATGACATGGGACCGTGCTACAACTCTCTTGGTGTCGAATACAAAGCGAGAACTGGAATCACTTGCGATTCCACACACGTTGGTTGTGGTGCAACGACAGTTTCCACTGTCTTCCATATTAAGTCTTCTACCCTAAGCTAGGGCCCTAATTGGCTCAACTCCTCTGATACTATGGCTCTGTGTTGTGTTTTCTGCGTATTCTCTATTATTGATATTATCTTTCATGTATATACTTTTGTGCTATTGAAAATACTGTAACGGTTATTGCTCTGTAAGTTCATTTTAACAATTCGACAGTCCAGGAAACTTTCATTTATGGTTATGCCCTTGAAGATCAGTGGTCAATGTGGCTCAGGCTTTGCTTGCCACTAGGGATAGCCATTAGCAGAGGTGGCTCATGGGATACCAAGAAATACTACAGGAAGTACATTGCTCCACCTGTGGAGGGAGCTGGCGCTGCAGCTCTGTGTGTAAAAGGACCCTGCAGCATCTCTTCACTCTGGGCGCTAGTCCTTAACCAGCATCAACTCTCCTGGTACATGCCACTGTGCTACAGTCAACGTAGAGCATCCTTGAACCACTGACTACATCATCATAAACCCTGAACTGTACCATCCTTCTGGCTTCTTTCTTGTACTGGGCTAAGTGGGGTTGCTTAAGTGGTGCATCAGTCGTCCATTTTTCAGGTGAAATACGGACCCATTAAGGTGAAACTGGCCATCTTGTCTTCTGAATTTTAGGACCAACTGCCATGTTGGGGGTTCCCATTCCACCTGGGACCCCTGCCTTCTACAGTGAATTACTAAGAGATGACTGAATAAGTTTAGTATAAGATTACGTTTAAGTGGTTTAGCAATAACTTTTATGAAGTTTGATTTGAATCAATCAGTGTCTTTTTTTTTTTATGGAAGAATTTATGGTGCTAACTAGGCCAACTGGACACTACTTTTCTTCTGCTAGTCTATTTAGGCTATTGTGCTTTAACTGCTTTTATAACAACATGGTTTTAGCTAAGCCTTAGCCTAAAGGCCATTGTTATTTTTCAAGTGTGGTTTATTAGCCAACAGTGACCTCCCCTTGCTGCATAGGGCTGCCTTCAGCTGCAAGAAAGGAATATTTTCTTGGACTAGTTTATTCCTAGGTCAATTAGAAGTTTTGAACTAAGCCAAATTTAGAAGTTAGAACCTGGTTCCTTGGAGTTGCATTGGAACCCAAATAAGATTAATAAAGGCCTAGAGCTAGCAAACAGCTTAGAAGTGGAAAAGCGATTGAACTTGTTAAGTATGACAACTCATGTGCTTCCATCCTTGAATTTGCAGTCTCCATTAGCGGTTACCCCTCAAGGCTAGCAGCAAATTTAGAGATGCAACCAGGACAGTTTCCTCCACGTAGGCCTGGCCTGCAGCTTACACCTAATTTAGGGTTGAACACTACTTCTGTAGGCTTAAACTCAAATGTGTCTGCAAGCCCAATGATGTGAACCATTTCCTTGTATCCCATGAGCCACCTCTCTGAACAGCTACTCCTAGTGGCAACCAAGGCCTAAGCCACCTTGACCACTGTTCTTATATGAAAGTACATATGCCAGAAATATCAATAATAAAGAATACATAGAATACTCAATACAGAGCCATAGCATCAGAAGAGTTGGGCCATTTAGGACCATAGCCTAAGATATAAGCCTAAATATGGATAATTTATCCGCAAACCTTGCAAAACTAGGAAGGTTATTGCAAGGTTTGCTGATGACTTGGACAATTTGTTCGTGCTACGTTTTGACTGTAAATTGTTTATAATAAACATCAACCAAAGTATTTGTACCGTACCATCAGTTTTTCGTTTGACTAAATATGGAAAGCAGTGGAAACTGTTGTTGCAGTAGGGACACCCTTTATGAACTTGCAAGGACCATCCAATCTCAGAAACTAATTCCTAATTAGCAATAAGTTCGGACCCTCAAGATCAACTGGCATAAGAAAAAAGAGCACTGACCTGTGAATGCTGGAGGCAATGTAGTCCAGTTTGAAGGCACGAACGGCACGACTACACGCACACAGCAATGTTAGCAATGTATGCACAACAAAAAGAAGCGTGAAGAAGATAGGAGAAAATGAAAATGACGCCGTTCGACTTTATATGCCCGTAGAAAATTCGTGAATACAGTTTGCATTTGCATTTGATTTGGATTTTGAATTTGAGCGTTTTCGTGTCGTATTTTGCTCAGTTTTGATCCTTCAGAGCAGGAGACACGGTTAGATTTTTCTCGGAAATCAAACAGCTTTTCAAATTCAAAAAAACTGTTTGGGAACTCATGTTCAAACTGTGTGGGCTAATAATTCTGTGCCAACATACCCCTTTGTGCTGAACCTGTCAAAATACAAACCAACTACGGTACTGGTGAATTTAATGTGCTCAGCCATCACCCCAAATTCATCACAGTGTTCCCGATTCCAAACCCAACTACTTATACCACTCTTGTAGCTGACATCCATGTGCTCCGCGACAATCACATGGATCCCACCACTCAACATCCAATAACAAGGCATGCTTCTACAAAAAAAAACTCACTCATCCAGCCTAACTTAACCTACAGCCAGTTAAAAGGACTCAGGAACAACAACAACACTATTTCTATCTGCCAAGCCGATAAAGCAAATCTTATTGTCATCCTTGACAGAGACACATACTACACGAAAGTATGGGAAAAGATATAGGGATCCAGTCTTTATACAACATCAAGAATCAGCCTGTTAACCAAATAACATCGTCAGCAAAAGTGAGCCCAAAAATGTAACCTGCAAGCCCCCATATAAGAATATAAGCTTTCTACTATTTTTTCACAAATATAAACACATAAAACAGGCCAACCCATGAGGATGATTACGTTAGCATAAGGAGGACCAGTGAAACCAGTTGACAAGTACCTCACAAAATCTCTGGGGAGAGTACAGGATCAAGGAATCCTCCGATTTTCTTGAATGCCTCAAAAAAGTTAAACTAGATGAAAACGAAGGCTGACAACCTTTGACATTGTCAGCCTATTCCCCAGCCTCACACACAAGCACATTTTCGAATCAGTCCCAAAGGCCACAACCAGGAAGAAAATCCCAAGGAAAGTGTATGGACCGACTGTGAAATGCTAAAAATTGTCCTGTCTTCGATTTATTTGCAGTTTAACAACAAATTTTTCCTACGAAATAAAGGATCACCCAATGGGTACTCGTGCTCGCCAGTGCTGTCCATAATTGTGCTCCAAGAACTAGACCACCATATCAACGTCACCCCAGGGGCCCAAAATTTTGGGCTCAATTCATTGACGATGTGTGTTCCATGCAAAAAGAACGTGAAACACCACTGCTCTTTCCATGCCTAAACAACTAGCACACAGATATCCAGTTTAGCCACGAGCCCCAAACATCCAAGCCACTGCCATTTCTTGACTCCTACCCCTTACAACAGACTCCATTTCCAATCATCTTAGACGGGGGCATCCCTTTTACGTCAGGGTACTCCTCGACATCCAACTAAAATCTTATCAAAAATGGGTAAAATCAACAAACCTCCAAGCCTCCAAGCAGCACTTCCACACCTCGAAGCAGCAAAAATCTATACCTCAAATTGGAATATTCCGTCCGTTTTGTGAAATGGAACATTCTACTTACAATTCATGCAAAACCTTTAAGGCACATGAAAAGACAATGGAACACCCTGACCCAGAATCCCCCTCACCTAACTGAGTGAATACAGTAATCGCCTTAAACATATCCTAACACAGAGTGGTTTCAAAAGCTTTGTGAATTCCACCAATCTCAAGAAAATCCTTGAAAAGAAAGTTTCCCCACATCCAACAGGAACCGACAATGAAAAAACTCCAACAAACCATCAGTACCCAAGCTCCAATCCACAAGTACAGTATTACACCAGAAGCAGGACCACCAGCAGGAGCACCAGCAGGAGCAGGTACCAAGAGGGAACAAAAAATCAAGCAGACCCACCGCTGTCCAAATACAAGCTCTACAACCGACCAGGCAAGACATCGCAAAAGGATGCTCCATCTCAAAAAATGTATTCTAGTTGCCCGGAAGGAAAAATACACTGTAAATTTCTTGCATTCAGTTCCTGGATGCCTGTTACCCTGGAGGAATTAAAAAGTTCGGTATGCCCAGCTCGTATACCCACTGCGCATGCGTAGCACGCGTAGCCCTCCTATTAATGGTATTCGGATGAGCTGATTGCCATCTCTTTTCCTCCACCCACCGACAAGGTCGCATCGTTCTTGTTGCCCGCCATCTTGTTCCATTCGCCGTACCAAGCCCTCGTCGCAAGAGATTCCCCGAAGACTCTCTGTTCAGCCCATTCACGATCGCTGCCCACTGAACCCGGCCGCCTTTCTGGCCCACTTGCCGTCGACCGTTAATCTGACTGTCACCGTTCAAGCCAACTTCCCATTACATGCTTTGACCTCTATCGGCCACCCCACTCGTCCATTCGCAAGCCCATTCACAAATCCATTCGCTCTTCTCACGCCTACTCGCCGTCTGCAAGCCCGTTCTTCATCTACCGGACCGACTGCCACTCGCATGCCATTCGTCGCTCTTACGCCGTCAGCCACCCTCCTGCCCGCCGCCGAAGATTGAACCGTTCATCTCCTCGGTTCACTCACCATTTGTAAGTCTTTCAACGCTCAAATTGTTACCATTCGTTGGCCTATTTCCACTCGCTACTGCTGTTTGAACACTCTCCTCTTGTCAACGCATCCATCTCCAACAAGGCCTTCCCCCGGTCAACCCCAGCGTCGTCACAAGTAATTCGTCGCCCGAGTCGGTCCACTTGCCTTTCTCGCCATTCGTCAATACCTTAAACTGAAGCTACCTTCTTTCCACCGCCTTCATCACCTTGTTCATCATCACTGCCGAAGCCATCCGCTCTTTGTCCACTCGACAGCCTTTCTCAGGCTTAATTTTTGAACGACCGCAGACGCCACGGTCATTCGTCGCCCTCACCATTCAGGCCCTGCAACCCATTAACTTTGACGCCGCTCGTCTCTCTCCATCCATTAAAAAAAAAAAGGCAAGGCACATCGCTCATCCCTGGTGGCCACCCTTTCCCCCCCCCCCCCAACTCTCGTCGCAAGACATCGCCTGAAGAAGCTGTCCTTTTCTGTTCCCAAGCTTTCCCATTCGCCACTCGCAAGCCCATTCGTTAATTCGTCGCCTCGACTGCCGTTCGCAAAGCCACAGCCCATTCGTCACCCATGCCCATTCGTCATGGACAACACCGCTCATCGCAGCCAGCCCACTCGCCACACGCTGCCATTCGCCGCCCATTCGTCGAGCTCATTCAGCCACTCGTATCGGCATTTTCACTGACAATGGACTCATCACTCAGCATCGTCGCATTGCCGTCTGAATTGGAAATTTCTTTGGTGTAACCTGAAGAAAACAAATATCCCCCACAACCCCATCACCCTATCTGGAACCTTCGTCGCGGAACCCGATCTCTTGTTCCTCGGCATTCGTCACCGTTCGCAGCTCATTTCGCTGCGCAGGTGTTGGCCCCGAGGGTTTTTTACTGCGACATGGCAACCTCACACCTCACCTCGTCAATTCATCGTAAATTACATCGTTCTCTACCCTCGGTCCCAACACTTGCGCAACAGCATGGGATTGAGCCACCAAACGTGACATATCGAGAGGAAAATAGATGGCAATCGGCTCGTCCGAAAGCCATTAATAGGAGGGCCGCGCACTGGGTGTATGAGCTGGGCATACCTAACTTTTTAATTCCTCCAGGCTAACAGGCATTACAGAAGAAATTTACAGGTAGTGTATTTTTTCCCTTAGGCAATAGAAACCAATTTTGACCTCTGGCCAGGTAAAATTGGGCTGTTTATTTGGGGCGTCGGACGAACGTCTAACTGGAAAATCGTCTAATGGGATAATTGTCTAATATTTGCATAAATAAAAAATCTGGGAAATTGTCGAAACGGAATATCGTATAATGGAAAATCATCCAAACGGAATTTCGTATAATGGATAATCGTATAATGGATAAACATCTAACTGGATAAACGTCTAACTGCGGTTTCTGATGTTATATGTATAGCCGCAGCGAGCGAGGCAGGGACATTAGAAGATTTTCCATTATACGAATTTCCAGTTAGACGAGTTTCCATTATACGAATTTCCAGTTAGACAATTTTCCATTATACAAATTTCCTGTTAGACGACTTTCCGTTATACTGTTATACGGTATATGTTCTTCCAATTATGCGATTTTCCAGTTAGACGATTATCCGTCGCCCCGTTTATTTCGTGCCCTGCAGTGAATGCGACGCCGTCCATGTTGGAGAGACCTGTCACAAGGTAAAAACCAGGGTCCTGGACCACATTACAGCCACAAACATAGCAGATGAATAAGTCCAGGCATAAATTCGCCTTGGACAAAATGTCCGCTCTAGTGTATTCTAAAGCACTACTATACAAAGTAAGCGATTCAAGAGGAATTGATGAACACTCCGCCAAAAATGAAAGGTACACTCCTTCCGGTTGGCTTTCCTGTCTGGCTCAGTTTCGCAACATTACTTACGACACGTCTCAATGTTGCATAAGCATTGATTTTTCTATTTTTTCCCTCTTGAAAAACTATTTTGGTTCATTCTCTATAACGTATGTAAATGTAGCAAAGGCTATTTCACAGTGGGTGGTCAAATATAGTGAGAACGTCTGTCCTTTTAAATAGTGAAGTATTAGTGAATGCAAAGTTAAATATTTTGTTTACAGGCACATAGGGGTGCCTTAAATTATCACTGGCCAAAAGTTTATATGAATCTTGGTCCAACCATTAAAAAAACATATTTTTTCGCCACATTTTTTAGCGATTTTGAATTTTAATAATACCAGTCTAACCAGCTCGAAACAAGCTTTTCAGTGATGCAAATTTCAAGCCTTAGGTCGAACCGCTAAGAAATTATTTCGCATAAACAAAAAAAAAACAAAAAAAAACAAGCAAATACAGTGAGACTTTTTTTATAACGATGTGCAAGGGTCGTTGGAAATTTAGACACACGCTAGTGTGTCGTGCCAAGTTAGGCAACAAACGTCACATCAATTCAATTGTTGAGGTTGTAAACCATTGTAGCGTGACGCCATAGCGTCAGTGTCTTATATCTTGAAGCATAGTTGGGCACATTTCAGGTACTTGGGGAAAAATAATAATGCGGTACAAAAGCTTAAATTGTGTTGAAATCGTGAGCAATGACCCACCTCAAAAAAATTAACTCGTGTAGGAATGCCAGCTAAGCTGCTTTCAATGCAAAATCTGACCCTCAATAACGTTGTAAATGTGTAACTAGTTACTAGCTAGCTACTAGCTAGTCCACTCATCCCCATGTTAATTTCCAAAGGGTGATTATTCATCGTTACCGAGATAACAGGAAGGCTTCCAGCTATGAAATTGGACGAATGGGTGCAATACAATACAAACTGTGTACCTTTTATGGTTTGGAGCCTGGGGACGTAACGGGAATGGCTTGGGAGGGCGCGTAAGTACAAAAATATTGTTATAACCATTGTTAGTATTGTCGGCATCGTCTCTCATTGGACGGCCAAAGTTTGGACAATGAGAGCGTGTATACTGACGTGCGTGCCTAGACACACACACTAGTGTATCATGATAATTCTAAACAACGTTGCAAAGAAAATGTATCTACGTCCAATTCATGAAAAATAAACCAACTGTAATAACAAAGTCAAAAACTGGTAAAGAGGCCACCAAGTTGAGAGTGGTTCGGCCCTTCCAAGGAGTGATATCAATACACTACATTAACTAAATAAAACAAATTACAACAAAATTAAAACCAAACCAAAAACCTATAAAGAAGTGACTAAGTTGAGATTGGTTCGGCCTATAGGCAAAAGATAGTAGCAAATAGTTGAAAACTAATTTCTTGTTGATGTGCCACTTTATTACACATCTGCACATTGGGGAGTTGAGTCAATACACAATTAAAAAAAAAGGTGTGATATCATATCAAAAACCAAAACTGGTTAAAGGGGCCGCCAAGTTCCGAATGGTTCTGTCCTTCAAAGGAGTGACATCAACACACCTAAACATTCGCCAACTTAATCACACCGAATAATACTTTGGATGTTAAATGAAAACTTGAACATTGCTACCAAAAGTAGCAATGTTCTAGTTTTCATTTAACCTTAGAACTATTAAGCGGTGCGATTAACTTGGCGAATGTTTTGGTGTGTAGATATCACTCCTTTGAAGGGCCGAACCATTCGGAACTTGGCTGCCCCTTTAACCAGTTTTGGTTTTTGATATGATAGAATGTTACTCTTTCCGGTTTATTGGTATAAACCGGCACTTTTGCATGCATTGTTGCAGAAAGTCTGTCAAAAAAGCATGTCAAAGAAATGTGGTCAGTTAAATAAAATAAAATGCCTTGTTGCCTGGTGCTTCAATTTGCAACTTCGACAGTAAATCCAAAGATTTTGTTTTTTTGCATGGCCTTAAAAGTAGCAATAATGTATCATTCCACTCTTGGTTAAACTCTGTCTTGACTGCGCGGCCCTAACTGTCGTAATGCTATTTCCAAGTGACGTCGCAGCTTCGGCTTACAGAGGTCTCACGGACTTGTGGTTGGGCTTGAAATGTGCGCGGGGAAAGTTTTATAACTATTTTTTTTTTAAGACTTATCGAATCAGGATACTGATACTAGTGTTCGTATAAAGTTCGAAACTCATTTTCGCTTACTTTCAAAATGCAGATATTAACAATACCTTGCTAATTTTTGACAGAAATGCTCTTCATCAGGCATCCTAGGTTATTGGCTTTTCTACATCTTCTCTACTGGTTTTTTGAACACGGCAACCATTTTGAAAAACGTTGTGGCCTCCGGTATTTTCAATGCTACTGCGTTCGTACTTTTCTCGTTCACTCGTTTCCAACCACTTGCGCTGGAGCAGGGAACGAAGTTCTTTTCCCACTAGGTGCACAATATGCTTGTTTGACGGCCCCTGGGTGTTGATCAGTGGGACAGAATGTCTTTTGTGGTGTTGGATGGCGATTGATTCTAGGCACCTTAGGTGGGTGCCACTCGCTGTGTTAGAGCTGATGAGCGTTTTTGTTTTCTCCCATACAATGCTATGTTCAGTGCTATGTTAAATGGTTTTACATAGGATTCGGAGATAAGATTAAAGTTGCAGCGCAAAGTAGTTGATCCACTCCCAAAGTTGGTTCCGAATATCACTCGTAGTCAAGCCGAAGCCATACGGAAATTAAGAAACAGGGACTCGATTATGATCTGCAGGGCTGATAAAGCTAACCTGACAGTAATCCTGGAACGTGAAGATCATGATGAGAGAGTATTCCATGAAATCGTTTCTTCGGGAATGTTTCAAAAAACAGAGAAGAATTTAGGAAACCGACCTATTTCTGATTTGATGTTCAGCATTGAGAGTTCAGCATTGAGAGTGGTTTAATGAAGGCCACATTTCAGAAGAAGAAACGAAAGAGTTGACTCCCAGGGCTCCCCAACGGCTCCCAACTATTTTTTCGCAAGTCAAGACACACAAAGAAGGAGCCCCTCTCAGCCTCATTATTTCGGCCAAGGGAGGCATGGCCCAGAAGCTGGACTGGGTGGTTGCCAAGGAATTAAGAAAGTATGTTGAATCACCGTGCTGCTTGTTAAAAACGGAAGACCTCCTTGTTGAGCTCAGGAACCTAAAATTAGACAAAGATGATGTTGTGGTAACCTTTGATGTGGAGAATCTCTTCCCGAGTTTGTCCCACTGCATCATTTTAGATATTTTGAAAAAATCCCGTACGATGCGAAAAGTTGAAAGGAAAGTATTTGAACGTGACAGAGCAATGTTAAAAGTGCTCCTATGTAGAATTTGGTGGAGAAGTGTTCTGGCAAACGAAGGGAGTGCCCATGTGCTACTCAAGCTCTCTGATCATAGCCGAAATTGTCATGCAACATCTTGATGCCTTCATTTGTTCTAGCATGCTGGCAATTAAGCTCTGGAAAAGATTTGTAGACGATGTGGGAGCAGTGTTAAAGCGCAGTGACTTAAAAAGAGTGTGTAAAAAATTGAATGGTTGGCACCCTGATCTCTTGTTCACCCTGGAAGAAGAAAAAGAGGGGTCCCTTCCATTTTTGGATGTTCTGATTACTAGAACTGATAGTGGGAAAGTTACTTTCCAACCGTACAAAAAACCAACAGCTTCGACAGAGGGGCATTTCATATTCCTCTGGACACCCCAAGGAACAACTTAAAGCCATCTCCCTTAATGAATTCTTGGGTCTCTTCAAAAACTCCAGTGATGAAAGAATGGCCACGCCACATATGCAGGAAGCAAAAGGAAGATTTATCCAACTAGGCTACCCAGGAGGTCTCCTGAATGCGCAAATTAAAAAAGCATGAGGAATCGCAAAGAAACAAGCGAATGAGAAAGAGCGAGAAAGTGAAAGTTAAACGGTACAGAAGAGAAGAGTGGGGTTGACCTATTTGAGAGGAGTGAGTGATAAGGTCAAAAACTTAATCTCCAAGAAAGGATTTACCACCTTCTTTAGGAGGCTCGCGAATCTTAAGTCACTTTTGATGAGAAGCAGAAAATCTCAAAATGAGAGTAAAAGTGCTGAACAAGAAACACAGAAAATAAGAGATGAGCAAACATGGGAAATGAGGCAAATACCGGAGAAGGTGTGTATCGTGTCCCATGCAATGGATGCAGTGCTGTGTACATCGGTGAGACGAGAAAAGGAGTAAGAACGAGGATTGGCCAACACATAAATGACATCAGGAATAAAATGAGAGACAAGAGCATTGCACTCCATTGCATGGGCACTGAACATAGCATTGTATGGGAGAAAACAAAAACGCTCATCAGCTCTAACACAGCGAGTGACACCCACGTAAGGTGCCTAGAATCAATCGCCATCCAACACCACAGAAGACGTTCTGCACTGATCTGCACTAATCGCACCCAGGGGCCGTCAAACCCGCATATTGTGCACCTAGTGGGAAAAAGAACTTGATTCCCTGCTCCACCGCAAGTGATTGGAAACGAGCGAACGGGAAAAGCAGGAACGCAGCAGCGTTGAAAATACCGGCGGCCACAACGTTTTTCAAAATGATGCCGTGTTAATAAAACCAGTAGGGGAGATGTAGAAAAGCCAATAACCTAGGATGCCTGATGAAGAGCATTTCTGTCGAAAATTAGCAAGGTATTGTTAATATCTGAATTTTGAAAGTGAGCGAAAATGCGTTTCGAACTTTATACGAATGTTAATGAAGAGTTTCAAAATACATCCAATAATGGTTTTTTCAGTCTGATATTAGTGTATGTTACTAAAAGCATCGGTATTACTGAAAATGGGCCTCCAAAACATATACATATTAAATGGGAATATTTTCAAAATACGTAATCAAAATAATGTAAAAAAAATTAAATATGCCCATAGAATTTGTGTTAACAACGCCAAGAATTTATACATTTTTTAAATTTATTTTTATTATTATTATTTTTAAATTTATAAATTCTTGTCGATATTAATATTTTTTTGACAGAAAAATTAAATTTATCTGTAGAATATGTGTTATTGATTGATATTTTTTGACAGATTACCACTTTTCATTCAACGTCAAAATCAAGGACGGATAAAACAAAGATAGCAGAAGTACGAAGAAACTTTATTCCTCCTGGTGAATCGTACATTTGGAATGGCGTCGGGCTTAGGATTCCGTCAATCCCACCTACACATCTTGGATATTGCAAAATCATTGACATTGTATACATCGTGGAGGTCAGTATAGAATTTTTGCGTAGTTACTGTACTGGCCTTAATGTAAGCTGCCTTAATATAAGGCGACTTACAGTTCCAGGCCCACGAATTCAAAAGAAAACACATAAATAAGTGAATGGGTAATAAAATAAGGTAGATCACTTTCACGAAAAAAACCGGTAACCCACCAATTATGACTTTCACCTATTCTAGCTGCGCCACCAATACCAAATTAGTCGGCACCGTAGCATAGTTCAACCGATTCTAATTACTGTTTCAACTCGTACCGCTTTTTATCATATTCAGCCTAACCAAAACCACTACCGAAGCTGGTAAATCATTTTTGGCCCAAAAGGAACCATTTCCCAAACCGGTAAATTAGTTACAATTGAAACCATTATTGAGCAGCAACTGCACGGACGAAGCTGAAACCGAAAAAAAGAGTGCGTAGCTTTGGCCAAAGCTGATACCAAAATCAACAGTCATCTCAGTCGAATCGACATGTTAAACAAAACGTAACAGCCTTTACAAATTATGAGTCTTAACAGGGCATTCAAGCTACTCTGACGAGGGTGCCCCTCACAACGAACTGGCGCTGGCTTCAGCGTCAGTGAAGTGAACTGAGTGAGGTATTGTTTTTCGCAGGGAATGTAGTCTTACACCTGGAGTTGGAAGTGGTTCGGCCGCACAAGGTTCGGTATGAGACAAGGTGGCCTGACGGCTTCACTTCTTAGTACTGTAGTACCAAAGGATGGCTCTCGGAAAATGATTCAAATAATGCATCCTTACTTCAAAGTTGGGCAAAATTGTGTGGAGTTATGGGTTTTGGACACAAATACAAAACTCCAGTGAAGTTATAATGGAACAAATTTAAAAAAAAAACTACTGTCGTCATATTTGGGCCAGAGCGGTACTTGTTTTTGCTGTCTGTTTGTTTTTTCCTAGACATACCGTACTCCGATCAGGATCAGATTCAGAGCACTGCGGTAGTGGGCCGCACACGGGAAGAGTTATCTAAAATTATTACAACTTATTGGATACCGTACATAAATTTGAATTGTTTTGGTTAACTACTGGTTACAACGTGGCCTTACGGGACAAAAAGTTTGGTTGCGTAGCATTGAAATAAAAACCAGGATGGTTTGGTAGAAGCATTTACTTTTTCACTACTTTTTCTTCGTCAGTAAAGTAGCCTCTAGGTAATTTTTTCTAAAAAGACAAACTGAGTTTTAGGCCATGCAAAGTTAAAAAAATCATTCTCGGGCACAGAAAGTTGAAAACTGACAAGGGATAAGTTTTTAAATATTTTGTAAACACATTTTGTGGTAAAAAAAAAAGCCATTTTCATACTGAAGGTAATTTTTATTGGAAGACCAATTACTTCAATTAGAAGGTGTTGACTCTTCACATTAATAAAAAAAATTACTGGATTGCTTCAACACAACATTTAAAAGGCTATTTTTCGAAAATTTCTATTCGAAGCAAGCATAGATTGGATTTCAGAAACCCCCCAAAAAATAATTTGATGCGACGGATTATGTAGTATTGATACAACAGTAGTGATCAGACTAATGTTGACTTCGGAAAAGTCGCTAATAAATACCTCGTAAAATGTTTTTATTTCTTACAAAAAAATCGATGCGAGAGGGCCTGAGAACCATTTTTTTTTTACTTTGCATGGCCATAAGTAATTTTTTTAGTTCTAGCTTTGTTTCTTAGGTTCTTCGCATTAGCGTCATTTTTGCCATCATTACACCAAGATATGGCTGTGAAAGAAAATTGTTGTTTCTTAGGCCCCTTGCTGGTGCCCCAAAACCCTGGTCAAACATTTTTATTGCAAATTTGAAACTAACTTGTTTTGTGTCTCAACCATTTCAGAGCAAAATGCAAAACAAATTAAGTTGAGCATCCAGTTGTTGGGTCTTAAACTGCTCTATATTTGCATAGTACTTTGTTTTTATTGCCAATTTTTGTTTTTTGAAATAACAAAAACTGTATTTCGAAAAAAAATTCTTTACTATGGTCTTTTGAATCTTAAAATAAAAAAAAAAGCCTGATCACCGGGTCACTTTTGTAAAACCAAAAAAATGCCAGAGAAGCAAAGAATTTTTTTTCACGGCCTAAAACCAGAATGCAGCAACTCTCACATAACAGCGACTCCACTAATAAGCTAAAACGGGGGGGAAAAGATTAGTTTTTGGAAGAAAAAAATGTTAGTCGATTTGGTTATGGCAACCAAATTAGTTTTTCGGCATAATTGAGAAACGTTCAAAATGTTTTTTCGCTTCTATCAGCAAGACAAAATTTAGAACATTTTTTTTTTTTTTGCATTTGCAGTTTGAGGTGGTTTTGGCTGGACCTCATACTAACTTATCCATTGAACTACCAGTTATAATTGGTACAATCCCACTGCGTACCAACTTCAGCAATTACGCCACGCGCAGCACTGGTTTTAATACTTTCCTGCCTCCATCTGACAATCTTCCGCCCCCAGCATATATTCCGCCGCCTTCGTACATTGAAGCTGTGCCAATGCCCGTGCCTTCTGTACCTCCACTGCCCATGCCTTCAGCACCTCCACTGCCAAACTACCCTGACCTTCGTAAGTATTGCTTTACCTGGGAGATTTGTGAGGTAGTGTGTGGTTTTCGTTTTTCCTGGTTAAAAAAAAATTAAAACCTCAAGTGTTGCAAAGAGATGACATGGTAATTGTACTGAAACGCAGTGGAGAATAGACAAGTGTCTACTCAGTGATATCCCCCTTAAAATTAAAGTGGGCATGTCACTGCCTTACCTCCACAGCAGCGAAATATTAAACTAGTCCTGAACTCTAATGCACATCACAACTGTCAATTAATCGGAGCGAGTAAAATGCACGTATCTCCTTATCCAGTGACTCATTGGGGTTTCTTTGTAATATCATCACGCCAAATTGATGAACCGAATTTGATGAAATAAAACTCGGAGAGAGACTTATTTTCTCTTATTGAAAATCAGGTGTATTTTGGGCCAGAAATTAAGGCAAGTCTACCGTAAATTGTTACAAACGAATTGTCAGAAGCCAATTGGTACAAACTGTTTTTGGTGTGGGTATTGGATTTCACATTGAATAATGCATTTTAAAATAAACAAAGAATGCAAGAGTTTTGAGTTATTCTGGTTCACGAGACACTTATAACTGCATTATCGATCAATGAAAAAATGTTTTGTAGTTGTGAATAAAAATGAAACGATCCGGGAAACAAAATTGTGGAGGGTTCGGTAGATAAATTAACACTTTGGAGCCTGCCATATTGTTTCGCGCATGTCCGCCGTTCCTGACAGTTCTAGCGTCTTACAAAAAAAATTAACATCAATTAACACAATTTTTTTTTAGATAGTAGATGAAAGTGCACAGTTTTTGGAAAGTTAGGTGAAAATAAAAAAAAAAAATATTTCTTTTTGTAAAAAAAATTAGGGAAAAAACGAAATATTTGTGTTTCGACAAAAGTACGACGAACGAATACCAGTGACAAACAAAGCTGCTCAATCTGAAAAAAACACTCCAAATTAGCCATAATAAGATTTATTCACTGTAATAATTTTCTGGCACTGAATTCGAGCCTCTCTGTGGCATGTTAGTTTCAATGAAATCGCTAGTTTCAGTTTCATTTTCGTCTGACTACGCCATGTTGACTTTCACTTCAATAAAAGCCGCTCCAGCTAGAACCCTAAAACAGAAATCCTACTGCATGGTGCTGCCATCTAGCGATTGAAAAGTGAACTAATATGTGCGAACGTACTGCCCTCCACAGTTTTGTAGGCTATAGCAAATCAAAAATGTGAGACGTACTAGTACGTCCTTAGGCACTTAGTAACAATTAATGAAACAAATACCAGTACGTTCTTCGGATCCAAAGTGTTAAAAGGAAGGGAGGGAATGACAAAAGTAAGGGAGGGAGAGAAGGGAGGATCGACAATGTAGGTGCAGCTGCTCTCCCCCCTCCCACCCCTGAGAAACTGCCCTTCCCCTCCCCAGAAGGTCATCGTGGCTGAGCGGTGAGAGAGCTCAGCCTGGTTGCTGGAGGTTTGCGGATCTGGTCGAACCCCTGGAAAGGGTACCTTGGCAAAGTCCCTGCCAGGGCTGCCAGCCAGGGTAGCGTGAGAGGCTACCATGCTCCTTCAGCAGCTATGGGATGTATTCTGGCTAATTCTGGACAATCTTTTGGCCCCGACGATGATCGGAGGTTTCCCGGATCGAATCCCCGGGCTGGCACCTCCCTTTACCAGATTTCTTCTTCTCTAAAAAAAATCTTGTAATGTTCAAAATTGAGCCGGTTCAGCCATACAAGCATTAATTGCTTCGGCTGACATAAGCTCGTCAAAATTAATTTTAAAAATAATAAAATAAAAAAAAAGACATAACCTAACATCCCACTCCTGTACGTCAACATGAAATGGTGGCAGTCATAGTATTTCATCACCAGTCTTTTTTTAAAATCAATTTTATGATACAGTACTTTTCCTGTACTTCTTTAACGCTTCCACAAAAAGTTCAATTGTTTGTGCCGCTAAGGTGACTGTAGCTAGCAGTAGGTAGGTTGAGAGTTGCCTGTACTGTCTTTGAGAGAACCGGTGGCACGTATAAGCCCTCCTCTCGCCCAAATGTTCTAGGCTATCGCGTTCCAGTTCTAGGCTACCAGTTTCTTTACCCTATTGTCTAGCAGGGAAGCCAACCAGCTTGACATTAATGTAAGGACTGCTAAGTGAAGGTCAGAGATGGGTCGAGCAACCAAAACCAAATTTTTGGCTTTTACAATGGGAAAAAAATCTGTAAATTTTACGCAAATTTTCGACAGTTTGCCTGGAGAATGATGAAGTATGTCTCCCAACTGTCTTCGTCAGGCTCTATTTTGAGGTTTTACTGCTGCTTTGAATCACATTAGTCCGTTTGTTTACCTTCGAACCGTGCGGCAACGGTAAACAAACGAACTGATATGATTCAACGCAGCAGAAAAACCTCAAAAATAGAGCTTGACGAAGACAGTTGGGAGACGTACTTCATCATCCTCCAGGCAAAGCCCCTGAGCCAAGATTGTCTGATAGTGACAGTAAGCTGCATTCAAAAAATGAAGAAGAAGGTGTTCTTCCTCGCAAAGCTCAGAAAGGACACAAAATATTATTATTATCTTCACTTCGTTATAAAATTAACACCAAAAAATACCACATAAGTTCACATCACGGACACGAACACTGTCCAGCACCCCTCAAGTGACTTCATCAGGTAGGCTTCTGTTGTTATTGGATCATTCTTACATTGTCATAGCCACGTTATGTACTGATGGTGCATTTACCAGAACACACAATGATGATTCTTCAATGTTTCATCAGGCTTCTGTTGTCTTTGTACTACTTCTTACATTGTCGAAGCCACGTTACGTACTGATAGTGCATTTGCCAGATCAAACGATTGTGTTTCTTCAATGTTATCCTCGGGAATATCCAAGTACTGATCAGCCTCAATGCAAATCTGCCATCTTGGCCCACCATCTGTCATCTTGGGCTCACTAAACGACTTCGCTTTTTCAACAGTTATTCCTGCAGGAAATTGTTTTTTTTAGCTGAAAGTATACCTTAGTTTCTCTGCAAGTTCAGCCACGTTTCTGTATTTCATCTTGCAGGTAAGTCTTATTCAGCTTAGTCAAATTGAAAAGAAACATCTAACCTTCACCGATTGCACCGATGCTTTGCAACGAATTATTGCCAGTGCTCATGCCACCTTTGCTTACATCTGATGACTAGTTGCCAGTCTTAAATTGACATATGCACCAAATACCGGTATAACTTATCCAACCTAATTTTGTTGAAAATTAGAATTATTATGGCCTATCTTTAAGCCATAAAGATAGACTTTTTACGTTTAGTTAATTATGATGATGTTAAGATAATGTTAATTAGAAGTTCAACTCAACTGGAATTTGCGCTGATGTGGCGCAAGTTTCAGTTGAGTGAGTTGACTTCCATGTAACATTACACAATTTAAGCATTATAGCAATACAATGTTTTATTTAGGTATTGTCTTTGCAAACTTTTTACTTATGCAAAATGGGATCGTATTCCCTAATAATCCACAAATATACTGACCACTTTTTCCTGCTGGGCTATTCTGAGCCCGATCCGTCAAATCAAAATTCCTAGCATACTGAGCGAGCGGCTGCTGAATCAATTCCAGTAGATATTTTTTGACCATCGTTGTTTGGGACATCGGCAACGGGGCAGAGAATTTTTTTTTGCGGTTTTTGGTAATGCAACAAAAATGTTGAAAAGATTCTTTTTTGTTTAAACGTAGGCAAAATGTAGTACGGAGGCAAAACATTAACACTAACAATGGGTGAAAGCAGGAGCGCATTATATACATGTCCTTATATTTATGCTACCCCTGGTGAAAGCAAGCTCGTAATTCTTAAAATAATTTAAAATTATTTAAAACGCAAATTTTTTGAAGTTTTTAAATTTATGTTAAAATTTTCTTTAGTGTATAATCAATTCACATTCGACAGCAGATGCCATACTTTACGAACCTCTCAAAATAGCGAAAACCAGTCCACATTTCTTCAAATTTTCGACAGCTTTGAAAAACATTTTGTTAAAATTTCTCCTGCAGTCGCAGCCATTATGCTATGTTTTGAGTGTATAATCAAATCACAAACTTTACATATGGGTCACATATGGGCGAGTAAGTGAGCAGGAATTATTTTGGAATTAATAACTCTTTTTATTGTTTAGCACCACCTACGTATATGCAGACTGTCTTTGCTGAAGGTAATGAACACGAAGAGGATGAACATGGACAGAAGCTTGACCTTCCTTATAAACCTACCTATCCTTGCTACAATCCAAAGTAACTTTTTCTTTGGGAATCTCAGGAGCCCAGTATCTAAATGGTCAACTTTATTAAATCTCAAACTTCTTCTTAATGAAAATATGCAAGTTGACGAAGGAATGTTCATGACAGAATCTCAGTTTAGAGTATGATCATCTGTCTTGGCTGCTACGACAGGTATTTTGTTAGTACAATAAATCATCACTTAAAATTGTCTTTACCCGAACACCTTTTCCTGTAAAAAAGAGAATTCAGAAATTTGGTAGTTTGGGCAGTAAATGGGACCTTGAGTTTGTTTTCGTACTTACTAAAGGTCACGCATAACCAAAAATTGTCTAGTTTACAGCTGAACCTTGCGAACTTTCGGCGGTCATTGGCTGACACCGTCTTCAGGCTGAAGTCTAGAGTCCTGCTTTACTACTTCGAAATTTCGTTTCAGGTTCACATTTTGTGAATCCTCCCGCTACTTCACAGTAGGTTTTTGCTCCGATTCTTTGCTTGGCCTACTGTCATTGTTGGTGCTTCCATCTCATGGAGGAAGTTGGAATTTAGGAGGGCGAAAAGGCTTCCACTGTGATTTCAGTTGGTTGAAAGTTCAGGGGAAATGATTGCACAATTTTTTGGTAAGAGGGTGCCTGTGTACGTTGTTAAGTTGACAGTGAAGGATAGCTAAGGAATCAAGTGCTCGGAGGCGTGCTTCTTTATGCGAGTTAGATCTCAGCACCACTTTCGTGTTTATCCCACTCCTCTATCTTGTGCTTGGTTTTAGAACTGTGCTCCGCAATTGCGCTACGTTTTTTATCATTCACTGCTGTAGCTTTCAGGTGCTCATTGACTCTAATGCTAACGCTGTGTTGGTAGCAGCTGAGAGCTACAACAGCGAACGATAGACGTAGCGCTGTTGCAGAAGACAGTTCTAAAACCAAGCACCAGATCGAGTAGGAAAATACGAAAATGATGCTCAAGTGTAACTCGCACAAGGATGCACACCTCCGAGCGCTAGAATCATTGGCTATGCAGCATTGTCAACTTAATTACATTCCACGTATCAACGTTCAAACACCCACATTCAAAAATTGTACAAATAATTTCCCCCGAACTTTCAGCCCAACTGAATTCGTAGTGGAAGCCTTTTCTCCCACCTCCTGAATTACAACTTCCTCCGAGAGGTGGCAGCACCTACAATGAGCCTAAGCCAAGCAACGAATCGCAGCAAAGGCCTGCTGTGAAGCAGTGGGAGGATTCAAAAAATGTGAACATGAAACAAAATGTAGATGTAGTGAAGCAGGACTCTAGATTAAGCCTGAAGAAGGTGACAGCCAATGACCACCGATATTTGCAAGGTTCAGCTTTAAAATTGTTCCTTTTTGATTGTGTGTGAACTCTATACCATGAGCCGTGGCTGTTTGCCGTGATGTCACCATGCGTTGCCCACTGACAAATGAGAATAGCCGATCTTTGGCCATCTGAGTGGACTAGCCCAGTCACGTGATACGTAACGTGTGTCATGGCAGCCTTGGCGATTCAGTAAACCAAAGTAACTCTGCCAAAAAATTGGTATTTTAGAGTTTTTTAAACTTCTGACCCAGAATTGGGCAGTTATTATTATTATTATTATTATTACTATTATTATTATTTATTTATTTATTTATTTAACTCACAGCATTAACAATTACATATATTGGTATCCATTGTTTTCGAGAAATATTTACTGTCTTGACTTTGAACGCATTTTCACAATCGTTTTAGAGCTGTCCAATGGTAGCTAATCCCCAGTAAAAACTACGACTTACTTTTTAATTATTTAGCAAGATCCAATGTCGAATTGGGAAAGTATTAAAATTAGCAGCGATGTCAGCAAGGAAGAATTGGCATCGAATCAGTACATTATCAAAAGTATTGGTATCGGATTGGTACATTGCCGAAAGATTTGCTATCGGATTGGTATTGGTACTTTACCAAACGTTTTGGTATCGGATTGGTAGATACATTACCGGAAGTATAGTATAGGATGAATACTGAAATAGGTAAACTAGTATCATTGGTATCCGGAGAATACATCGCCAACAATTCATCGCACGGACAATTCATCGCGGGACAATACATCGCATGTGCAAACACATCGCACGGACAATTCGTCGCGTATTGAATTTATAGCACTAACAATTCAACGCACGTTTTAATTAATATTATTCCATAAAACTAAAGTAAAACATCAAAAACTTCATTTTAGACAAAATATAAAACAAACTGAATATAGCTTTTGTTGTAACTCACCAATAACTACGCACCACCAAAAGAGTTCTAGGTCTTCCAAATTTGCAAATTTTCAATAGTTTTTACAACTATCTTCATCAGGCACGAACTATCTTCCTACCTACCAACGATCACAATTTGAATTTGAATTTCGTGCCACACTACTAGTCTCCCAGTCGGCCTTGAGATGTCATTCATCCTGGCCGCTGCCGTAGTCGTTTTCACTCATAGAGCGTGACCAGGACATCGGTATTTAGTAATGTGTAGCTTTTCACTGCGTGTTGTAGTACGTGGGGGGGGGTTCTTGGTACTGGCACCTAAAAGCAATGTTTACCTTAATCGTACATTTGGAAGCCATTTCGAACTTTCAAAACTATTCTCGTTTTCACTTGAAATCATCTGTCCTTCACAGTTTTGAAGGATTTTACAGTTGACAAAGGGTTTACAAAGGAAAGAGGAAAACAAGTCTAACAGCGAAAATCGTACACTAGAAATAACGTAGAACAAATAAGACACCTAGAAACTTCAAACTTGAAAAAATTGCAAAATTGCTTAAAAATGTGTTGAAAGAGTCTTTAAAAAGAATTAAACGTCTTTAAACACTGTTTATACTTGTAGGTTAAAATTGTGAGCAATTCCACGTAGAAAAATAAGCAAGTCTCTATTGTCGAAGTCACGAACAATAATTAGTCACAAATAAATATCCTATGAATTAAACACGCGGCGAATAATTGTCTGTACGATGTATTTGTACACGCGGCGTATTGTTCATCGATCAATTGTCCGTGCGATCAATTATCAGCGATGTAATGACATGGAATCAGTATCATTGGTAAAAGAGGAACCGACACAGCATTATTTTAGACAATAATGATGTTGATTTTACCGGTTTGGCAGTATGGTTCGTACTACATAATTTCATTCATCTTTCATAAGGATTGTAACAATGTGTTTGTATTGGGCCCTTACTTTGACATACTTTTCCGTTGAATGTAATACGCAAGGTACTTAACGTTATCTTTTCTAATGAATTTGGTGATCTGGTGTTTGAATAATTGTTGTGGAAGCAAGATTTGTAATTTATTGGGTACAACAAATTACTGGAAAACCTTTTAACGTGGCCAGTGATGAAGGCATTAACATTTTTAGGCATTTGCATTTAAAAAGAAACTTTAAGCCAATTACTTTTTTGTTGTTAGAGACCTTGATTTGGAGAACCTTAAGATTAGTTGCATTTTCAGGAAATATTCAACCTTTAGTTTCGTGTTAATTGTGAAACGGGCAGAATAGCTTTTAACTGTTTGAGTACTACGACCGGTAATTCGGTCCAGAACCAGCCGTTGCTTCAGTTCTAGCAGTTAAGTGATGGCCCTGAGTGATGTTGTTGAAAGCTGGCTATTGATTGGTAGCAGCAGTTTAAATTCAAAGACAACCACTCAATTATTTTTTAAACAGATGCATTTCTTGGCTGCATAAAAATACAGTACTTACTTTCTGAAGTACTCAAGTTAGTTTTTGAATATACCATTTTTTGGGGTGAATAATAAAATCTCTTGTTTAACAGGACCACCCGCACCTCAAAAACTCGTCCCCTTGACATTGTTTTAATCCACTTCGTGAACATTTTGCTGCATGCAATAATTGTTTGCATTGCTTCGTTTGCATGCAATGTTCGTCGTGGGGGGGGGGGGGGGGGGAGAGGGATTCAACTCCATCGTGGGTTGATGTTAAGGATACACCGATTTGCTAAAATGCCGATTCCGAGCTCTGATTTCGATGTTGAAAAAATATTGGCCGGTATCCGATTCTGAAACTGATGTTTAAGAAGTAAAGTGAAACCAAGTTCATTTTTCACGGAATCAAAAATAATTAGGATAACAAATAACATTTAAAATTTTTGTAGGCCTAAAATTTAGCACCCAGAGATTAATTATAGGCGCATCTGTCACAAAATGGTTTAATAAAATGTTGGATATCCGTTGTTTTAACATCTGCTGCCTACAACTATTCTGATGTTCCGATGACCAATGTAGCCAAAAAAGACTGATTTCTGATGTCCGATGCACCTCTATTTGATGTCGAAATTGCACTTTTACGAGGGGAAATGCCCTCGTATGGACCCTCAGATCGCCATGATTCAACTGCCTCGACTCCTCGCTTCCCCCTGGCTACTTCTGGTTGGAGGTATGCCTGACCGAGCAAGGAATTGGTGATGGATTCGTAAGACGATGGTGGCATCCTCGCACTCTTACCGTTTCAGCTGAATGTTGGTTTTCTCAAGGGTCGTTGCATATTAGCTAGGGTTCATAACTCAATTTCAAATTAGTCATTCGGGCGAACTAACGAGAGAGGAAAAAAATAAAACGTTCTGAAGAACTTTTTCGAATTCGTTTTTTTCTAGTTTCTCTAGCAAATTGTTCAATGCAATGCGCCATGATGATTGTTCATTTTGTTCAATGGTCTAGTGTTCCAGGGTTGTAATATCGGTTTTGTGACCTTTAAATATTTTCCCCTAGCTTACTACTTGTCTTCAACTAGGATAAATCGAGTTTGTAAGCATCGTGCTGAAGTCCATCGTTCCATTCAGTTCAGTTTATTCTATCCAGTACAGTTTATTAAAGCCACATTTCAACTACTTTTTTTTGTGGTCCCCTGTTGTGGTATATCGTTGTGCAATAGTTACCATAATGGTTGTAACTATTGTACTTCAAAATATTCAGCGACTGAAAAGTAATACAATTTAAAAGTTGGGTGAAATAGTTGATTCTGGCCAGCGTAAGTGTCTTGATTTTTAATAACCGTTTTATTTATCTGGGTCCCGTGTAGCTCTTTTATAACGTAAATGTATTTTTGTAAAAATGTTGAATAATATTTATACTTAGCATGCCTTTTTATAGTCAATATAGTGTTTCTAATTATATATTCTTTATAACGAACAACCTAGTGTGCCAAAAATGGTCCTTTTGCAGAGTTCTTACAGCAAACTGTGGGGAAAGTGTTTTCAGAATTTCATATAGATGGTGTAAGAAACATGAAAAATAAAATCAATGTACAGCTACATTTTGATTGGACTGCGAGGATAGCGTGAATAAACTGTAGTTTTACGTTGTTTGCTAAAAAAAAAAAAGTTTCAATAGTAGTGTGTTGTGGTTCAGGTCGGCATTTTTTGCTGTCTGATGAATTTAGTGATTTCTTGTTCAGTAACAATGTTTTGGAAATCGGTTCCTTAACTGGATGGTTTTTTGAATGTGAAAAGACCTTTACAATAACTAGCACAAAACCGGACGTGTTAACTGCCTTTACAATAATGAAAAAGGGTTTCTTTGTATGGAGCTATTCTTTATACAGAGGTTCTTAACATGGAGGTGTTTTTACCGTAGGAACAGAAGTTGGTCATCCTAATAGTTAAAATTGTTCTTGGTATGGACAAATTCTTATTCGGAAGTTTGTTACATCGAGAGAGTACTGTACAACAACTGGACTAAATGAAGTGTACTCCAAACCCCCTTACTTTATGTTTTAAACAGTGATTCAAAAATCACTGGTGACGCAATCTCATTCTGGCCAGCCTTAAAGCGCCTTAATTTTATGTAGCCGTTTGTGGTTAAGTGACTTGACTGCCATATTGCGTGTCGTTCCAAGTAATTATTTTTCAATGCAAGTGTATTTTTATGAAAAATTTCAAAAATCGTTGTACTTAGCATAATTTCTTCATGTCAGTGTGTTCTACTTACATATTTTAATCTATCGTACCAGCCTGAATGTAAGACGGTATTATTTTTTGAATTTGTTTCTTTAAAACTGCATCTTCGTAGTATATTTGCGTCCAAATCCTTGACTTGACCAAATTTTGACCGATTTGGAAGTTTGAATATACCATTTAAATAGTTTTTATTTTTAGAGCTGTCCATTGGTGCTATTGAGAAGTGAGTAGCAAAATTATGTAGCAAAAACTAATATACTACCAAAAGTGGACCTGCCTTACAAATTGTTATGGAGTCCATAAAACAAAACAAAGGCCTATAACAAAAAAATATTCCGAATTGGTATTGGTTGAACTATGCTATGGTACCAACTATATTGGTAATAGACGCCCTGGCTGAATCTTGGGCAAAGGTCGTCGACCTTATAATAGTGCCCATTAATTTTTTAATATCAATTAGCTCAGCCATTCAGCCATTTAGCCATTCAGTAGAATGGAGCCCCAAACAAGCAGACGATTCTGCTATTT
>JAHWFP010099211.1:33074-50197 GCA_023313725.1 Lithobius niger | reverse complement strand
CCACTTCTAGTCGAAACTGAGTGGTTTTGGAGGTCCACCACACGGTTTGATTTTCTTTTCTTTCATATTCTGTCTTCCTGAATAGGTGCATGGAATATAAGTTCCAGAACAATAATGCAATTTTCGTTTTGCAATTGCCTCTTTCATTGCGAACGGAATCGAAAAATGCTCGTGCATTGATGTGTTGGCGGTGATTGGTCGTGGACACGTTTAAGTCTGTTGAGAAGTTTTCTGATGCAATCAAGCCCAATTCACTCGTTCTGAAATCTAGCCTGCTAGCATCCGGAGTACTCGCGATCAAAACGTGGTGGTGTGCCATCTGGCCACAAACAGTTATCTCCAGCTACTTCCACACAAATCCAAGATGGTGGCGATGTGTGATCAACAAGTTGTGGTTACTTCACGACCACAGTGCAGCACAAACACGAAAAGGGTCGTCTAAATTAGACTATCTTCTTTATCAGTAGACTTGCATTTTTATTTTTGTCCCACGCATGTTACGCTAAAATTTACGCGATTTCTAAAACTGAAGTTGTAATGAAGTACCCGGTAGTTGAGTTCTTTGTTTCATGGCTCGCTTTCCATAGTCGAAACCGAATTTGGATATAACGACGCCGCAGTAACGACTCTAGAGCTTTAGACTCACAGTCACAGTCACTTCTGCTGTTGTCGGCAGTTGTTGCTCTCGTGACGAATTTAAGAAACTTAGAGTATCTGGTCCCGAGTTTTCCACGTTGTTGTTGAGCAGTTAGTGTAGCAAGTGGGTTATCCCGTAACGAAGTGTAGTTGTTAAGCCAAGATGCAATCACTTCTCCTGAAAGCAGTGGTGTCTTTTTCCTGGTTCGACACGAATCACCATTAACTTCGTCTTTCTTGAGCCTAGCTTCGGCGTCTACATGGGTAAGTCCCCTTTCATCTGCAGTATGGCGAGCGTTGTTAACCATTTTGTTACCAGCTAGACAAAGAGCACCGACTAGCCAAAACCAGCCAGTTTTTCGCAGAGCAAGAAACGATTGGATGTCTGCATTAAAATTCATATAATTAGCTTTAAAAACGTAGTAAAGGCTCTACTTTTTTTAAACAGCTGGTAATACTTAGGCCGTAAATCGAATTTTCACAGTTAATTAGGGGAGAGGGGGAGAATAGCGACTGTGTTACAAATCAATAAAATGTAAAATAGTACTGGCTAATAGAGCAATTTTGACTAACTCTATATGCTCAAAGGGCACTTTTTTGCATAAAAGTAATAGTGTATCTGTTAGCCTTGTTCACACCAAAAATGAAGCAAAAATGTGTGAATCTTTTTTTTTAATTAACAAAATTGGCAAGTCTGTCAGTAGCCTAGTGCATTAATCCCGATCTGAAGTGGCTGCCCTGCTTGGCAGCTTCCTTCTACTCAACAATTTAGGCCTATTTTGTAGAAACGAGTGTAACCCAATGGCTGTAATTATTTACATCCGTTTGGCGAGCTGTTCTTAATTAAAACCTAGGTAGTTGTTTCTCCTTCATATGGGCTGGAAAAAAATGCGTTTTATTTTCAGCTATTCCAGTCGTTGACTAAAGCATGCGGTGGTCGAGTGACGAAGCACTTCAGCAAAGCGTAGGCTAGGCCTGTTCCCGACTAGTTCCATTCATAGAAATATCTGAAATCCTTATCGTTAAAAAAAACTCCAACAGAAGTCAATTATTCTGCAAATATTCAAACTTATATTCCAGACCTGAATTCGCTTAAATGGTGCAGTAATGGACTAAAATGAAGGCAATCGATCACGCGACATGAGACGGTCAGGATGGCTGCTGCGGGCCAGGGCTCCTTAGTCGTAGTGACGAGCCAATGCTCTGTGATCGGCAGCGGTCATTCTCATCATGTTGTTCTCCGATCCAATCGTGCGCATCGTATTTCAATTCACTTAACAAAGTATCACTCTGTTTTCAATACAAAAACGTTATCACACTCTTCCTTACAGTTATAGTTCTCATAAATGTCCACAGTTTGCTAATTTACTCCAGTCGTGGTGCATGATGTAAATCAAAATCTGAATCGGGAGAGCTACAACACGATCCAATAGCCGCCATCTTTTTTTCGAAACTCACGGGGGCAGCTAGCAACAACGACATAGCTCGAGAAAAAATAAAATATTGGCTTGAAACTAGTCACGTGGGCAAAATTGGAGGGAAACTTTAGCAGACACATGCTTTTTGTGAATGAACACACCAGGAGTGAGTAACGCACCATGTGGGCTGATGCACAACTCAGTAAAGTAGCTCCGTAAATTCTTCTTGTCTGGCTCGCAACGTCTGGCGTGCCTTCATGTTAAATTTGCAGGTCTGGCATGCAAAGGGTTAAGGTGTGGCACTTTTTGAGCCTGCATGCAGGTGGCCGTCCGTCGATATTCGGCTTGTATTCTAGGTTGGGTGAGGCGCTGTTTAGGGGTGGCGTGGTGGACCTGGCGTAAGCTATCGATATCCACACATGATTCTTTCCAACAGATTCCCAAAAATTTAACTGTTGGCACACGTGCCTCTGCCGCTAATTTAAATAGATCGCAACACTCCCAAGTTCTAACTGTAGTATCGGGTAAGGGGCGCTGAATTGTTGTTCGTTCGTCAGCGTCTTTGTAGCACTGGTGCGTCGCGACCGAAACTCGTATCGTAAGCTTTGTAATCCATCTTTTGTAGTCGTTTTTTTCACTTCACGTTGGCTATTGCACGAATCCAGGAGTAGGCGGTCAAGCCAAAATGACACTGAGCTTTTGTTGCTTTTGTGCCTCCAATTCCTCTTTAAACGGTTGCTATCTTCAACCTTCACAGTTAAAGCACGGTCTGCTTGACAAGGATCCACGATTATGGTAGTTGCGAATGAAAAATGCTTGAACATTAATAATTTCACATCGGCGACCTCATGGTTGCCCAGATTCGTACTGGGTAGCAAAGAGCGACTGTGCCATTTAGAGAAATGATAGGGGAGGGACGCCATGCGTTTTACCAAGAACTCAAAGTCTGACCAGTTGGAGAACGTTCAAAGCTCCCGAAGAATTGTCCAGGAAGAATCCCAGGAGACTTTGCTTATTTTGATGTTCTACTAGCTCCAAAGTGCATTCATCAACACACATATTTCAAGGAGTGACTTTTTTTTGTGAATTTCTTTCTTGGGTGGTGGGGTACTTTTTTGGGGGGTGGGAGTGGTGCATGGGCATAACAACGGCTTTAAAAATGCAAGTAAGGGAAGGGAGAAGGAAGCAGAAGAGAATTGGTGCTTGAAATGAAAGCTCACACTTTTCTCCGGTTAGCGGTAAAACCGAAACCCATGGGGCACCAAAATTGTGGCAACCAAAGGGCACCTGTGCCATGGCACAATGGTAGTATAGCCAGTCCGAGCTTGTGGTTGCCTTCGTGGCGGCCATTGAGCGAATTGGTCAAAAAATCATGTTCAAGCTCGACCAACCTGATGTGATGCATATTTTTGTTTCCAAGGAGTTCGATGAAAGGTTCGGGCACTAAGTTTGTCAGGGGATGGCCCGGATCTCCATCCCTGATAAATGAATTGTCATTCTGGACACTTAATAATGGTAAACATTGGTTTATTCTTGAACATTAGATAAGCGAAATTACAAGTGGCGAAATCACTGGGCTTCTCCCGCCTCATGGCAAGGCTATCAGAGAGAAAAGTTCTGAGGGGTTCGGTGTTAGGGGCGATGGCTCCAAGTGAGGCACCCTGACATAAATTAAATCGCGTTAAAAAAACTGAATTATTATCTAGCCTAATCCTACATTTTTGTACCAGCATAACAAATACGTTGATATATGAAACGCCTGCTCCGTATCGTTACGAAATTCAGGAGAATGCTTCTGCATGGATTTTGCCAGTTGGTAAGCAATGTGTAGTCAGTCAGTCACCATGTGCCACTCAGTCATTCGCACGTCACGCAGCTATCACTACCACTACTCTATATATTCTTGTTACCGCTAACGTTAGGCTTACGTGTTTTAAGTGGTGGATTCCGCTGAATCGTATTGTACGTGGCAAAAATTACAAATTGAACTTGTGCTACATATTAAAAGTTTTTTTCTTTATAGAACTAGCCTAGTACTTAAAAGGACATTCCTCCCAGCACCATTTTTGTCGATCCCTTACATCAAGTACGGCCCCAAAGGTCTATTTACTTACCGTTAGTCAATCCCTTAGTAAAAATCCGTTTTAAAATGTGGCATCTAGGAGATTTTCTGTTGAATAATTGTTAACTATATTTACTCCATCCCGCACATATATGATCCTATGCGCGCTTACAATAACCATTACGTTTCATCTCTGTATGTGCATGTACTAATTTGCTAATAATTACCATGAGATCAAAAATCTAAAAGACTAATGCTGTAAAAATTAAAGTTAATTATTCCAATAGATTGCCGAAGCAAAATTGTAAGACACTAGCCTAGAAAATTATAAATTGTGATGTTAAAATACCAGAATCATTCTGGTTCGTCTATTAGGCACAATGCCAACTGAGACAGTTGCTGCGTTCTTCGCTGGAGGAACACAGCTACTATCTCAGTTGACTTGGCGATGGTAAATGCACAGATGACGATCAGTGCTTGGCTGTTATAAGACAGGTGGAATGTTATAAGGCAGGCCAGATAATTGAACAATACAAAGTTGAGAAAGCACATACGACACACAACTGACAGTGTGTGCACAGCTACTGTCGGAAGCAAGTACGTTGTGTTCTTCCGGAGATATGATCGTTTGAACCAAGGGCTGTTTTCAGCAAACAAAACGCAATTTCACATCCATTTTGGCGACGATGCTAACAATAATATCTACTTAAGGTAATAGGGCTAAAAGATATATTGAATTAAACTTGCTTGAGCGAACGATATATCGTCGTTTGGGCCTTTTAACCAAGGAATTGTGATGACGATATATTACCGCTTAGGCCTAAAACGGGTTAAGTAATCCTTATCTCAAATCTGAACAACCTTCATCTCAAGCATTACTGCTTGTGACCATCAATCGCTGCCAAACCTCCGTTAAGAATTGTTTGTTGAGTGCAGCATTGAGCGACTGAGTGCGCACCTGGGCACACTTTGCTCAATTTACAGCAAACGGTAAAAAACTAAACGTTCAAACAAGTTTGATTAAATACTTGTATATTTCGTGCTAGCTGTCAGTTCTTTGCTTTCAACATCTTTTGGTTTCCTCCGAGTCTAGCGCGATGCATACTTTGTACCGACTAGAAAATTGAAATTTTTGTTTGACCTCGTCATTGGGTAGCCATCTGATTGGAATTGCAAGTTGAGCTTGCGTTAGGCCAGCTCTGGACAGTAGCCTTTTCCATTTTCTTCTGCTTGAGGAAGCAATTGGAGTATCGTGTTTGGAGAAATTGGAGTTTAGCTTCTTCCTAGTCATTGGGTCAGTAGCTACTCTCTTGCACCTGCTAGTCAAGTCAGAGGTACGGAGTAGAGCATGGCATTGTGCAAACAGATCAGATTACTCTTGGTTACCAAAGTAGTGACGTGACCTTTTGGTGTGGTATTGTAGCCTGAATGTAGGAAGATACTAGAATGATTTCTTAGTGAGTAGGAGTTTAATGTGTGGCCTATGTAGTGAAGAAAGCAAGTTTTGAAGCTTGTTATTCTGAGTGTGAACTACCACATCGTCATGGACTAAGCCAAGAATTCAGAACTACCGTAGCCTATTTGGATCATGCATGTGAAAACAAACTTTCTTCTGTAAAGGACTAAGTCGTTAAAAAATGACTGATTGCTTGAGTTTGGCTCGAGTTTTGAGCTAGGAAGCAAAGAACAGACATCTAGCAGATTGCCTGAAGACAAGGAACACCAGTGATTTTATTTGGTTTGAATATAACCCTATTGCGTGTTTTCTCAAACATAAAGAACTCTTAAATTCAAAGCAGTTCAGCACAGTCTCTTACTTTACCTTGGGCATGTTCCATTTCATTAATCATTCATTTTCTGAATTAGTGATAAGATGTTTATTAAAAGAGCCTGGCTGTTTCCCCTTCACTCAGAAAAAAAAGAGAAAAATTCATGGATTGTCGTACAAATTTGCAACCCATTATTCACAATACGTGATGGTGGTAGCATGCCCACTTCAATCCCTAAGGCATACCAAGCTACAACCTTGTTTAGTTTACAAATATTGTTTTTTTTTTATAATTGTATTGCTTCCTGTATAGCTCAAGATTATTATTATTTTTGCCAGTCACCCAGTTTTAATTAGTAGCCACTTTTTTTAACGGTTAATTTTATACCCTAGTTTTGTAATGGAAGACTAGACCCTGCGTAACTGTCTTAGACTATTGCTCTATTTGGGGTGCTCACCATTTTGCAATTTCTTGGCAAATGTTGCTAATTAAAATGTTCTTCACTGCAAATATTTATTTGGTAAATCATTATTTTTCTAATATATGATGAATAGTGATCAACATGGATTGGACTGATGGCTCACTGTTTATCAGCACTTGCAATAAAATTGGAGAAGAAATGTTATATTGGGCAAACATTAACACGTCACTTCTAGCATTTCTACAACACAATACAAGGAAAGCTTGCTCTTTGTCTGGCCTGCCTGATTTGCAAACCTCACATGTGTCCACGTGGAGCTCCTGTCGACACCACAGTCATACATTGTCTGGTCTGCAAGAGAAGTGCTGGCCATGGGTCTAGACATTCCTCTGTTAATGACCTCAAGCGTACTCTCGTTTCTGCTGGGATACCATCGTAACTTGATACAAGGGGCTGGACTGTGAGAATGGCAAGCATCCAGATGGCATCTCGTTGATTCCTTGGGCTGGTCGTCATCAGCTTATGTGGGATTTTCCTGAACGAATTTCTTGGCCCCATCCTACTTAACACAACAGCTGCTGAGTCTTTGAGTGCCGCTTCTGCTGCAGAAGTTAGGAAAGTAGCCAAGTACGAGTACTTGAGCAACCGATACGTGTTATGTCCTGTTGCCATTGAGACTCTTGTTTCTATTGGGCGCCAGGGTCTCTCTCTGCTTCACACTATTGGCTGCAGGATAACCAGTGCTAGCGGGGAGAGACAGGTCACGGCCCATTTGATACAACGGATCAGTGTTGTAGTTTAACGAGGGAATGCTGCCTCGATCCAGTACTGTTCCTATTACGGCATCCCTTGATGAATACACGAGTAAGTTGTGATCTTTTATCTTCTTCCTTTACTGCTGGTGCTGCATTGTGATGGAGTGATCCTTGCCCCATAAATGAACCAATTGCTATTTATGTTGAATCTAAAGTATTTTTTCTTTGCTGGTTTGTTTTAAATTTTTTTTGGTCTTGTTTATCTGGGTTTTGTATTGTGAATCTTTCAGTGTTTTGCATCTCGTTTGCCTTAATTAAGACTATTATATAAAAAAAAGCTAGAAAATTTGAGCTGAAATCCGCTTTTATTGCACCTGACTGCTATTTGTGGGAATAAGATCGCCAAACCGCACAATGTTTACAAGGACCAAGTTGGTTGTGACACCCAGTCCGTGAAAACGACCTTCTTTTTAATTTTCGAAGATGCTGGCTGTGATTTTAAACCAGCAATTGTGACCGCTGAGGAAGCAGAACAGTACCAACTTTGAAAATTAAAAAATCATCGTTTCCATGGACTGGGTGACACACCGAATTGGTCCTTTTCACCATGGATCCACTCCAGTGAAGTCCATGGGTTTTTACTTGCAGACTGCAATAGTTTCATGGATTGTGTCGACTGGCAGGTGCTGAGCTTGATCTCTCGTACTGTTCTATGAAAGTTGTGATATGAGATATGAAGTATAATGTTTGGCTAGTTAGGACTAGCAGGATCATTAAACAACCTTGGGGATTTCCTTTTCCTTTAAATGTAAGCAATTGCAATTACCCTACTGTCGTAAGCAAGCAGCTACACCTTTTCAGCAGTATAGCAGCCAATCTGACGCCAAAATTTAACTATCTTCTCCTCAATATAACCGTTTTTAATTCACTGCGAAAAACAAAGATTTGTTCCCGTGGAATGATGTCATTGATGGTCACGGGAAATCATTGTCTCTGGCTGGGATGTGTAGGTGCGCGGAAAATTATATTCGTGGATAACGGAGGTAAATGACTTTTTTTTAATATAGTTTTCATCATGTCTGCAGTAATGTTAAGTATCTACAAACATGTTAGGTAACTGCTTTTATTCTTTTCAGTGTACCTTGATTACAGTAAGTTGAACCCCGTGGAATTTATTTTTAATGTATATTTTAGTTAAAGAAAATAATTCGTAGGTTTTAAAGGAATTCTCTCATCATTATGTTTTGTGGTGAGGGAGAAATCTTGCACAGATAATTGAAAGTTGTGGATAAGTGGAGTCCCAGTGAAAAATTTCCTTCAAATATCTGGCACACATAATTTAATGCCTATACAGTGCACGATTTAAGAATAACTCGTACCGGACACTGGTCTGGCACCTGTTTAAAATGCCGGACCTCCAGAAAATTTACCGGCCCAAAACTAAATTGATTGTCAAGTTGCCCGGGTGGAAAAATACATTACCTGTAAATTTCTTGCATTCAGTTCGTGATGCTCTGTTACTGTGGAGGAATCTAAGTTGACTTGATACGCCCAGCTCGTACACCCACTGCGCATGCGTGGTCTGCGTAGCCCTCCTGTAAATGGTACTCAAAAGAGCTGTATGCCATCTCTTTTTTTCCAGCCTCTGGCAAGACCACACCGCTACTATTACCCACCAACTAACCCTTCCCCAAGCATTCGCGCTTCATTATGTGTTAGTCTTCAACGATTCTCAACGTTCATCTCCATCATCTCCAAATTGCTGTTCTCGCATTACGTCTTGCATTCGCCATTCGCCAGCATTTTTCGTGCGTCACCGGCCTCAAGGAATCAGAGCGTTCACCGCCCGTTTCGATCATCGTTCACCTACGTCTGCCGACTCCGAACACTCGTCACCCAGGTGCAGCGTTAACCACTCGTCCAATGACCAATCACCTCTCTGGATCCAGCATTCGCCCTCGAAGCATTTGCCGTTCATAAGTTTTTGCCCAAGTCAAGCGCTCGCTGTTCGTCATGCTTTCCAACTGTTTGTGTTCGCGTCCTGTCAAGACAAGAGTTCACCCTGCCCTCATTCACCCAAGCCAAGTGTTCACCATTCGTCTTGCATCAATCATCACTCGTCCCGTTCGCCGACACAGAGCATTGCGTTCGTCAAAGCATTCACATTCGCCGTAACGTTCATCACCACATTTGCAACATCCCATGACGGACACTACACCAAGCAGTCCGTTGTGCTTCCACCCCCGCTCCAATTCGTTTGCCGCTCGTCTAGCGTTCATTTTCAGTCAAGCTGTCGCTCCATCCGTCTTCATCATTCGTTTGTGGTGAGGGGGAAATCTTGCACAGATAATTGGAAGTCGTGGATAAGTGGAGTCCCATTGCAAAATTTCCTTCAAATATCTGGCACACATAATTTAATGCCTATACAGTGCACGATTTAGGAACATCTCGTACCGATATTTCATGAATTCGCCCTAATTCCCGCAATCTCCCTCCGTTCACCATACACCCTTAGTGTTCGTCTCATGACCCAGACAGGATTCCACCTTCGCACCTCTAGGAAGAATCTTCCTGCCTGTCTCTCCATTCCCCATTCCTTCCAGATTGCTGATCCTTGTAACAGATGAAGACTGCTGTTCCTCTTCTCGCAACTTCTGACTTCTTCTTCGTCCTTTGCTGCTTCTTCTTGGGACCCTGGACTTTCCCCATCATCAAGTTTCCGACAAGTGTTCGTCTGCCTTTCATGCACTCATTGTCCTTGTATAATTCGGTGTTCGTCGTCTGGCTTCCAATCCATCAAATGCAAGCTCACCAGACCCCTGAGCCCTTCATGCTCGCTCTGCACTCGCCGTTCTTGAAGCATTTGTGGATCCCCTCACATGTGATCCTCCGCCTCTTTTCGCATGCTTGTCAGCCAACTTGCATTCGCTGCTCAGAAACGCTCATTGCTTAACCCTGCACCAAGCACCGGCCACACGTTCATCGTTTGTCATGAAACTGTCGCTCACACTCCTCTTCACTTGCATCAAGGTAATTCCACGTTCGTCTTCAACCAATCTAGCGCTCAACATTCACCATCAGAAGCATTCTTCACTCGTCATCAGTACTAAACCCGGGCACCTGTTCTCTATACAGTGCAACCAACCACCTGTTATGTTGCTGCACCTTCTAACGAAAATCGGGAGCCCCTTGTCGGTTACATCACCGCTCATCAAACCGATCACCCTCTTGCACCATCAATGAACCCCCCCCCCCCCCCGACCCTTGTTCCAGCACATACTGCACACATCCGAACAAGTTCTTTTCAAACAGGCTACACTGACCGACAACCCGAAGTGCTGGAATAAATCTTCGCTCATCATCTTATCCCTGGCCTCCACAGTACAGTTCCAACCGGCAATCGCAATGCCTGAAAATCTCTCCAACCTTCTGACTCATGCTCTAATCCCTGTGCCACGCTGAAGGCTTTTTGCCTCCCTCAATCTCTCCTCACCTTGCCATGCACCAGCTCGCTCCTCTTTTAATTTTATATTCAAATTAGTTAGACAGAATTACATGAAATACGGGAAACCATACACTGCAGACGAATTGTTCGGTAACTATCGTATAAACCACGTGCCACAGCTGTTTGCCGTGACGCACGTGTCACATGACTGGGCTAGTCCACTCAGACGGGCAAAGATCCGCTTTTCTCATTCGTAAGTGGCTAACTCGTGATGACATCACGGCAATGGCTCAGCCATTGCTCATGTTATAAGTCCACAACATTTTCACTGATTTGTCACAAATCGAAAGTTCACAGGTTCCAAATCGCAGAGAGGGCGCCAATTTGCAAGAATCTCCCTGGGTATGCCCGAGGATTTCCTCACCACTGGATGAACTCCATCGTAGGCTGGAGTTTAACAACAAAAAATTCGGCTTTATTCTTCGAAGCGTTCGCCATTGTCGGAGACAACACTTCGAGAGAAAGTGAACGCGTCACTGCGGTGGCCTAGAGGCTCACTTCATTCATATTTTATACTTCACACATACATCTCTGAACCTCATAGTTTTATTTACGAACTTCATACTTCACACATACAAGTGAACTTCATAGTTATACCTATGAATTTCATACTTCACACTGTGAAATTCGCACTTACATCTGTGAAGTTCATAGTTCCTCACATCCAACTGTGAACTTCGTACTTCACACATACAACTATGAATTATGAAGTTCATACATATAACTATGAACCTCATAGTTGTAAGTGTGAAGTTCAAAATTATGTGTGAAGTATGAAGTTCATAGATAGAACTATGAAGTGCAGAGATGTATTAGTGAAGTTAGATGAATGTCAGGCCTGAAAGCCAACAGCTCGTACCTATGATGAGGTTGGGAGTGAGCTAGGAGCTCATTCAAGATCAAGAATATCCACAATGAGGCGCTTGAAGGTCATCAGATTACGCGCAGAAACAATACATTCGGGGAGCCCGTTCAAACAGTGCAGAGCAAGGAGTGCTTCACAGCATTGTAAAGTGGGCCCACTGTTTGGCCAGTTTCAAAGTGTGGCAACGTGTGTGGGTTGTTTTAGAAAAGGTAGTGATTCCCTTGATTTACTCAGTAAAGGCCATGCATGACCTTGTACAGCTCAGCAAAATCAGTGAATTGATGGTTGATGGTAGGAAGGTTTAAACGTGCCAAACAAGATTGGTACGGAAGGTGGCGAAGTTGTGGCCAGAGCATTGTAGCACGGTACTGCACCCTCTAAAGACCGTATTGATCCTTGAGTAGATACGGGGACCAAACGACAGTACAGTAGTACAAGTGAGGATGAACAAATGTTGTGTATAAGCAACGGAGGGACTCCGGTTGGAGTTAGGAAAAGCGCCTAATACACCCCAACTCCATTTGACACTTGTGAATTGCAGTGGAGCACTGTTTTAAGGACTTCAGGCCACTAGACACGATAACACCAAGATCCTTTTCCTCAGTCGTGTTCACGATGGGGAGTTCATCAATGAAACAGGTATGGCAGGGGTTGTTAGCCCCGATGTGAAGGGCTTTGCATTTAGAATGTTGAGCAATAAAAGCCACTCATTGGACCAACAAGACACACAGATAAGGTCCTCTTGGAGGGCCTGGTAGACTTCAAGTCCATGAATGGCACGGGCAAGCTTGTTGTCATCAGCAGACATTGCAAGATTGGCGGTAATCGGTATCTTCCTAAACGACCAAACAGAGCGAACCAAACGCACCACTGTTGGTGACAGTTTGGCTCATTTCCTGCTAATATCCATATTAATGCGGCTTGGTTGACGTCAACATCGTCAGCGATGAATCTGTTTCGTCAAAACTGTTAGCTCGCGCGTGCTCAAACCTTCACCCCAGCAAACCAGCTCCCTGAGATGGTTCGCAATTTGGCATTGCTCACACCTGGTCACATCTATAAGCCAATCCTGGTCAAATCAATTACCCAGGTCTGGTCGCGGTGAAGGTATAACGTATCGAATACTCTTCTGAGCTTGTTGAGTTGTATTGTAGTTTAGGAAGGTATTGAACGGCTGAGGCAACATCACTGCACACACGCGACGTCAAGTTTGGAGCCAAACTGTCTCTAACAGTGGTGCGTTATGTTCGCTCTGTTTGGTGCTTTAGGAAGGTACTGAATGTAAGTGGACAGGTCGTCGATGTAAACGAGAAATAGAATAGGGCCAAGAACGGAATCCTGTGGCACGCCACTACTATAGTGACAGGCTTCCAGGAACTGTGATAGCCATTGATGAGAACCCATTGTTGCCTATCAGTCAAAAGTCAGCTAGCCAATCAAACAGGGCCCCATGAATTCCGATCCTCTGCAATTTCCATAGGAGCTTAGAGGTAGGAACACGGTTCAAGGCTTTTTAAAAATCCAGGTAAATCACATCAACCGAGACACGTGCATCCCTGTCCGTGCCACAGTACTGAAGGGTTTGGATCAGATTTGATGTGCACAACCGCTGCAGGAGGAAACCATGCTGCCTTGGGGAAATGAGATTGTGGTCCTGAAGGAAATCTAAAATGGCAGCCTTGATGAATGAGTGTTTAAGTGTTTAATTGCCCCACCGGGAGGTTCCATGGCAATATCAAAAAGAAAAACAACAATGTTCAAACGCCAGAATTTACACATGCAACCCGCACGTAATTTTCTTCCTCTCTCTCACCATATCAGCCCTAAACGCCGCCTCACTAACACAACACGCAACATGGTCCAGAAGCGCATTCCACTCCCGAACAGAGCGTGGAAAGAAGGAATGATGAAAATAGTCTCTTTTACATTGATAGAGCCCATTCTTTGCATCATGGTCATTTTTCCCCAAAAAATGAGGTGTGAAAATAAACTCATTTTCATCCAGAACCGTTAGGCCCTTCCTGATCTTGTAGTAGAGAACCAGTCTGTGCTCCCTCCTGCGTGTCTCCAAGGATGGCCAGTTGAGATCCTTCAGTAAATTTGTAACACACACATCCTGACCCCAACTGTTACTCATTGTAGCACGATGTTGTGCAGCCTCAAGGTCAGCAATGTCGCACTTCGTGTAGCAGTCCCAGGCTCCACATGCATACTCAAGGTGAGGCCTGACCAAAGTCATGTAAGCCACAGCTTTTGTATCCGGTCCAGCCCCCTTAAGAGTCCGATCAACAAAGCCCAACACCTGAATTGCAGAATTGCAGCAGTTGCAGGTAAGTCAAATAGGCTTATAGTTGCTTGGGTCTTGCTTGTTCCCACTCTTAAAATTCGGGGTTACATTAGCCATTTCCCAGGGAGTTGGCAGAGTGGCCTGATGCAGTGAATTTTTGCATAATGTGGGCAAATCGGCCCGCAAGTTGTCGTGCACATTCCTTGAGGACCAATGCAGGATATCGTCTGGCCTGCAAGCCTTATTGGTTTGGAAGTTGACAAGAGCACAAAGCAGTGTCTGGAGTCAGATTGACTGCATCAATGAAGTGCTCCAATGTACAGGTGGATGGGGGAGTGTGGGATCAGGATCAGTGGTGAAGACAGAGTGATAAAAGGAGTTCATGGCCTCGGCAATATCACCATTAGGTTGCCGTCATTAGGATAAATTGGCTGCACCATTGATTAATTCAGCCTAAAAGAATTCACATATTTGTAATATGATTTTGGTCAGCACAAATGTTATCCACAAGGTTTTTCTCATATGCAGCCTTACACTTCCAATCCGAGGCAGTAATACCATTCCTAGCGCTCCAATACTCTGTGGAAGTAGCCCCATGCAGTCTCACGGTAGCATTCGTGGCTTTAATTTGAGCCGTAACTTCTGGGGTAATCTAGCAAACAGGGGTTCCAATGTCCGGTGAGGACAGGGGTACAAACCGCTTAATGCTTTCCAGCACCATACTGGGAAAAAAACACTGTCAGTTGACATTGGAATCAGTATGAAGGGAGCCGTCCCAGTTGACTGAACTAAAAAAGTTCCTCATTGCAACAAAGTTAGCTTTGGCAAAATTTGACCGAATTTAAAGTTCATCTACCAGTACAGGACATGTGGACCAGAATACAAATATGGTCGCTCTTCCCAAGCGGGGACAGTAAACTGAGAGATTGCACATCGTCATGATCCTTAGTATGCAAGAGGTCGAGAAAAAAAGGCATGGAGCCCACCCGCCCACCCAGAATCTTTTGGGTTGATCCACATGCTGGGTTAAAAAGAGGCGCAGGACACAATCAAGCAGAAGTTCGTTGTAGCCCGTAGCAGAGCTTGTCAGACGTTGCCAGTCAATCTTGCGTGCATTAAAGTCTCAAGCGATAATAAGCGTGCCAGCTTTCTGTGCGGCCCACCCAAGCGTAGCGAGAAGATTACTATCAGCATCAGGAGAAGGGGCATCTGAAGAATTCCGTGAAGGGGGGCGGGCGAAATCTCAACAGCTTTCCACTTAGAGAGGACGTAAGTGAGGAGCCCACCTCCAGCTTGACCAACCCGATCTGTACAGAATAATTGGTTAACTGGGAGCAGGAGTTCACTATAAAAAACATCACAGTTACACCAGGTTTCAGAGAGAAGAAGTACATTATTGTGCTGACAACAGCTATCGACTCGTTTAAATTATTTGCAATACTGTACACATTAGTCAAAAACACCAATATGGCATGAGGGTTGCGGGGAGGGGTAAAGCGATTGCACAGGGGGTAGGCTGGGTGAGGCAGGAGTGATGCACCGGGTACCCCCGGGAAGGAGAAATGACAGGGAATCTATTGGTAGGATCGCGCGGGCTACATTTGTGGCTTCCAGAAAACGTTTGATGAAAAAATATTTTGCCCTCCCCAATACAATTTTTGCTAACCTACTAGTTTTGAACCGTACAGTAATGCAGTTAGAAAAGCACATTTGGAGAGACTCAACAAATCCATATGGGGGTCTGGAGGAGCTCTGCAAGCTCTTTCAGTGGTATCGGCACATAGCCGGAAGCTGAAGCATAATACAGTACACTATTTTGTAGCCTATCTCTAGCTTCCTAAGCACACATTTCCATCACAGTGTCAAGCAAATTTGGGCAGTTTTCTTAAGCCATTTTTATTTGTAAAATAGTACGCGATTTACGAGAATTTATCTTGTGTCTCGTCATGGCTGTAAGTTTGTCAGGTGTCCTAGATATGAAGACACGGAAGATTTTGCGTGCAAGTACAGGTTTATACTTTTGAATACAAAATACCGAACAGCATGAATGCATGACATCCTCGACAAAATCCTTCATAGCCGATTTTAGGCAGTGTATTCTGCTTCTGAATCGTTAGCCTGCTATTAAACTTCATGAAAGTTTGTGTATGCACCGTGTTATTCTGATCGTATCATTATATGCTCATTGGCTTTAAAATGTTCAGCATGCTGGCAAGACAGCCAGAATGACAGTTTAGACACATAGCATATCCTTATCTTCTGAAATTAAAACTGGCGCTTTCTGAAGCGACCAAACTTGTTTCTGGGGTGGGAAAGGTGTTGAAACAAGTTATTACTATCAGTTAGTTGCAATTCAATCTATGGATTTTGCAAGGTTTTTCTCTAGTCTCCGCATGGCCTAAGTCACGCATACCCTAATTCAAACTTTTTTGGCTTATTTGGACCTCACTGGGTTAGGCCTAGAGGACCTTGCTTTTGCACAACACATGACTGTTTCTTTTTTCAACACATGAATATCCACAAGTGGAAAATAGCATTGTCTCTTGGGCAATAATTAAATATTTTTAAAAAGATTTTGTGCAAGGTCACAAAGTACACTTTTGCCAGAAAGCAAAGCCAATAAGACCATTAAGTGCAGGTTATCGAGGGGTCTTGAGTTTCACAATTTCACTATATTATTATAGGTTGGCTAGCTTTAGATACAGAAGAATTAATCTTACAGCAAGCCTCTGTATACCAGTTTGTTGATATAAGTTGCATTCCATACTAAGTTTGCAAACTAAAACTAATTGTTTTAGTTATAATTTTTATATTTTTATTTTAATAATTCAGTTTGACAAATCCCATTTGTGTGGATTGCATTTGCTTTTTGCCTCACTTTATTAACATTCCCTTGTTTTACACCTTGGCCATCTTTCCACCTGAAAAACCTCCAAATTTGGTGATGCCATCAGGGACCAATGTGTCCCTGGCAGGTCTAACCTTGATAGTAATAGTCCAGTCAAAGTAGAACATAAGGTGGAATGAAATCCCAAGACTATATCAAAAGTCCTGATGATTTGGAGGTGAGCTGGCTTCGCTAGACCGTAAAATACCCCAAAAAGGAGACTTTTTATTCGTTTTCTGTTAATATCTTGGAATCTGTGAGTCCTAACAAAAAACGTTCGCTATAAACGCTAAAGAAGACAAAATTTACCACAAAAATGATTCGCTTCATATTTCTCCAGCACCAGTAGTTTATGAGATATTCGAGTTCGAAAATTGAGAAATCTTCGAAATAGAGAGACATGTACTATACGTGGCGTACATATATCAGGTGAATACACCCTAACCTCATTAAGTTAGTACACGATCATATAACACCAAACATACATACATATACACATACATACATACATACATACA